>PVJD01008144.1:0-75725 GCA_004026545.1 Mormoops blainvillei | reverse complement strand
GCATCTTATACACCTTAATTTTTTGTCTACTGCTTGGATCACAGCAACTAAGTTCGGTAAAAAATTGATACATAAAATCAATCCCATGATTATCTTTTGTTTCGATATTTGTTTTAATTTTACAACTTTAAGAATACACTATTTTCAATATCTTAATGACTTAACATCCTAGAAAATTCAAAAGGTAGGAGTTGAGAGAGCAAGACAGACCAAGAATGAAAGAGAGAGAGAGAGAGAGACAGGAAGTCACTTATATATCTGCTCAGCCCCTTTCCATGGCACAGTATTTCCTTACCTCATCTCAGTGTTGCAAAACCTTCACATGGTTGCTCCTGGCTCTGAGACGCAACAGGCATCTCCCACCCCAGAATTCCCATAGCACTTTAGCACTTAACTGTTTTGATTCTTCAATCAAGTCAAAGAAACTTTGACTCCTGTGTTCGTTCCCTTTTGCTTGGCAAAGTCATACTCATGCTTGAAGACCCAGCTCAGGAATCACCTCTTCCAAGAGTTCTTCTCATCTCCACGTCCTCTTGCCTCCCCCCATTCATCGTCCCCAGTGTGCTCCTTAAGCATCTTGGACACTCTTCTATCTCTGCCCTTGCCACAACAAAAAAAGATCCGTTTGCATGTCGGTCTCACTGTGTTGCAAGCTGCTATGACTCAGGAATTCTGTCTTAGGTATCTTTCTCTCCCCAGTAGGTAGAGCAGTACATGGGGCAGAGCTGGAACTCAATGAATGTTTGTGGAACTTCATGAACTACTTTGAATTAGTTATTCCATTTTAGTCATCGCTTTTGTCAGCCTCTCTGTTCCACAGGGTGGGCAAGATGTATACCTGATCTCATGAATATCCCTAATATTTGGTGCATACAGGACTTTATAAATATTTGTTGAATGAGTGAACGAATGTGTCCTGACCTTAGCCTCCCACTACAAATTACAATGCGCAGAAGAAATGAGAACATAAAAATTCCATCTGTGGAAGAATTTTTCTTCTTTACAACTGTACTTTATTTCTAAATTCACTGTCAAGAGGATACTGTAGATTTCCTTTCTTTGATTTTTGCCAGGAGAGAACATCTGCTGAGGACTAAAAGGAAATATACCTGTGGTTAAGGGTATGGCAGCACTCAAGAGTTTTCCAGATGTTTTCAACAAAGCTCTGATTTTGAAGTGTCTAGGGAAAGTCATCAATGAGATGTAGCCCAGGCAGAATAAAAAACTTTGCCAGTGTTTATTCATTCACGCAGTATGTCAACAAGCATTTATGGAGCATCTTCTCTGGGCCAGGTGAGGCTTTGTGCCAGCGCTCAGGGAAACAAAGATGGGTAACAGACAAACCCTTGCCCTGCAAGCCTTCAGAGACCAGTGGGAAATTAACTACTCCAATCCTGTGTGGATAAGTGCTGTTAGCAGTAGACACCGGATGTGACTAAAACCAAGGTTAAAGTTATTTGTTCTGGAAGCTTCTCTTTACTTCCCTAATGGGCAGAACCAAATGTGAGATCGTGGGCACCAATGGTTGTGTGCAACTGGGGATTACCTTGACTGAGAAGGTGGTGGCACTAGGATGACCCTGGAGTAGTAGTGAGGCAGGTACAGAGAAATGTTTCCATTAGGATTTTGCTTTTCTGTTTATTGAGAGTAGCCCAGGGCCTCTCACATTTTCATTTGCATATGAAATCATTTGAGAAGCCTACCAAAAATGCAGATTCTCTGTCAGTGGGATTGAGGAGAGGGCTGAGATTTTGCATATCTAACAAGGTCCAAGGTGATGCTGATACACTGGCTCATGGACCACACTTTGAGTTTCAAAAACACAGAAAAAAAAGCACTGGCTTTTGAAGGCTAATGGACCTACATTTTAAATCCCCACTCTAATATTTACATTTGTGTGGTTCTTGATGACTTATCTCTACATCTTGATCTCCCGCTTATAGCATTTGGGAAAAAAAAAGATAATAAAATCTGCATCATAAGACTGCTGTCAGAATTAAATGAGAGTATTTGGAATAATACTGAATAATTATCAGCTGTTATAAGAGGATTTTTATTCTTTTCTCAAATGTACTTGGAGATTATCAGAAAAAAAATTAAATTGTCCATACTCAAATAGACTCCTACTTCCTCTTGGTCAGTATTCTCTATTTTCTCCACATGGACCTATTGTCTATTTGGGATTTCTCTTTTATTCCCAACACCTCTCAATTTAATATCAGATGCTATTCATGAGCTAGATGGCTTGTTTATCTGGGTTATTAATGAAGTTGTTAAGTGAGACTGGAGGGGAAAGCCAGAAACATTCTGCACTCTGCCTCCCCATAAATCACCACCCTGAGCTGAAGCGGCTTCTGCCACTTGTCAGTTCCTATCATCCCACTCATCTCAATGAATGTGAATGAATTTCATGATTAAAGTTTCATGAGATGCCACATCAAACAGTCTCTAAACTTCAAGGTCTAACACTTCGACAGCACTTCCTTTTGTCTTCTCATCCTCCAGTCTTATCACAACAAAAGCATGCCAGTGCACCTTGCCTGAGAGGATTATTTTCCTTGGACACCCCCACTGCCGCTTTCCCCATCGAGCTGCTATCTCCTCAGTGTTGAGCAGCTTGCTTTCAGCCTCAGCTCTCCACCTGACAGGTGACCAGCTGGCTCTGCACATAATATATGTCTTTTACCTTGGTAATAAATCTGGTGGCCATACGCCTGACAGCTTGCCCATGGCTCCAGTCACCTGCATATTCATGCTGCTGAACCCAAGCTGGCATGTCCCCATCTCCCTGTCGCATACAACCTCCTCCACATATAACCATTGGCTACCAGAGCCACAATAACAACTTTGCTATGATTGTGAGCGGCTTGGGTTCCCATGTTTCACAACAGAGGGATAGGCCTGGTTTCTTTTGGAAATGGCAATAAAGGTTTCCTGGCCTCGAATCTGTAGGGCTTTCTGCCATTCAAACACATCTGTACATTAACATCATCAAATGAGTATTCCTTGGGCTTTGCTGAACAATTCAGTATCAAGTGAGTTAACAGCCGTGACCTCAAACTCTTGGAACTAACGGGACCCTGCAGCAAAGACTAAAGAGATTTCAGAATCCACATCCAGAATGTTCCATATTGGCATCTTCTCAGCCCATTTCTTAAAGGGAGCACATCATTATCCTCAGAAGGGAGAAACTAACATAGAGACAGGTCATTGGGTTTGCAGGTTTGCAACAGCCTTCTTGAAAAAAGAGATGGGTTGTATGCAGAAAAAAAGGTGGGCTCTATAGAAGTAAGGCAAGGCTGCAGTTTAAAAGCTTGAAAAGGAGGGGCTATTAACTAGCAGACTTGTTCTTTCCCACTTGGGAGCCAAGAATCTTAAGACTAAAAAGGCCAAATGTCCAAACTTCCTCTTTCTCCTATCCTTAAATTACAAGGAGATACAAAATTGGAGGTTTTCCAAAATTTGACGATTTCTAATAGAAAGCAGTTGCCAAGGCCCTTGGCGTTCTTTCATACGTTGCCTTTCTCTCCACGCACACACACACGCGAGCACACACATGCCTCTGTTGTTCCTCCATCGTCACCATCATCTACAGTTCCACTGTTCTATATGATAGCCAAAAGTAGCTCTTCAAATTTAAATAAATTAAATTTTTTTAAAAATTAAAATTCAGTTCTTTGCTCAACTAGCCATATTTCAATAGCCACACGTGACCAGTTGCTGCGGTCTTTAACAGTATAGACACAGGGTATTTCCATCATTGCAGGAAGTTCTGTTGGCCAGTGTTGACCTATACAGTGCATATAATGATAAATATTCAAGAAATATGTGCTTAACTGATGAGATAAAGGAATAAATATGTATTATAGTTTTTCTGAAAATATTTTTTGTTTGTTTTTCGACTTCTCTAAAATTTTCCCATTTATTTAGAGGTTAAATTAGAGACCTCACACCACACCACTCATGGAGCTATCTTATTTGGCTTACATTTTAATATTTAAAAAACAAAAACTAGTGAAATAAATATAACAGAATTACGTCAACTTGCAATGGGGAAGAACTTTCCAATCCAGAGAGGAAAAGATTCACAGATCTGTCTGTGTATAAATTTCCAATTTCTATGAAGTAAAAATAGTAAATTAAAAGATCAACAAACATGTGGGAACTTTTTAACATATGTGACTGATGAGGGATTAAAATTATTAATATATAAAAATTTTAAAAATTAATTTAAAGAACATCCCATTATAAAAATGGGCATAAGATAAGAATGGCCAATTCATAAAAGACTACAAATAGTCATTTTACTCGTTAAAAAGCTGAGCCTTACTACTAATCAAATAAATGCAATGAACCTCGTCATTTACCAGTCAAGTAGAAATGAAAAAATATTCTTATAATCAACAGCCAGGGTTGTGGGGAAACAGGCACATTCAGTCTTGATGTTCTGAATTTTAAATTGATATGCCCTGTGGAGGGTGCACTTTGATGGTTTTAACCAAAATTTTAAATGTGAATACATGTTTATCAGCAATTCCATTTCTAAAATGTTATTCTACAACTGTACTCAGGCAAATGCATAGAGATTTATGTACTTAAAAGTTTTTGAGAGCACCGTTTATACGGGTAAAAGATAGACACCTCTGAAAGCCTATTAACAGGTTACATGTATGAAATGGAATATTGTATAATTTTTTTAAACAGCAGTTTTATACTACTAAAATAATATATTGTTAAGTCAAAAAAATGAGATGCAAAATAATTTGTTTATTACCACCTCCATGTGTATTAAATATATGTGTGTACACAGAGAGGTCTAGAGATAAAATACTTATTGAGAGGGTTTATCTTGGCCAATCTCTATTCTAACTGCCTTATATATTAACTCATGTCATCTTCGCATAAACTTATGATATAGGTAGAATTATTATTTCTATTTTATACATAAGGAAATTGATGGTTAGCATAAAATCACTTAGCTAGTAAATGGTGGAATTAGGATTTGAATCCATGGACTCGAGCCCCAAAGTCTGCCCACTTAACACTGCCAAGAAGTATATGTGCTGGGGGGGCAGTGGGAGGTTAGAGATAGAGATGAAGTGACAGATTACAAATTCTTAACCTTGGTTACATCTGGTGAGTGCAATTGAGCTTAGAGGTGGTTGAATGAGGAGGAATGTGACAATGGAGTTTTAAAAGATGCAAAAAAAATTTTTTTACTTATTTCTACTTTATAACGTTTAAATTTTTATGACAAGCACTATCACGTTTACAATAAAAAATTTCAAATCTGGTAAAACATATTCTATCTCATTGTCTCCAAAGGGTCTAGAAATCATGCTTTTTATTTTAAAAACAGAAAGAGTGTAAATGTGATTTATGGACAGCTTGGAAACATCATGTACGTCCAAGAACCTGGAGAGAAATTACTCGTTTCCTGGCAAAGGTTGAAGCTGAGTGGAATCCTCTGGTTTCAGGAGACTTGTGACATCTAAGAACACGCTGGCCAAGAACGATGCTCTGGAGTCAGCTGCCTGCACTGCAAGCCCAGTTCAGCCATGCGCGCATCTTTGTCCTTGGGTCTTGACTTGGCACATTAAGGTCTGGTTCCCTCACCTGCACAAAGGGAATGATGATCGGTCCTTCCCCAGAGGCTTGTGGTGAGTAGGGAATAAGGTGGAAGTTAAGCTCTTTGTGCAATGCCTGGGGCATTGTTAGCCTCAGCTAACACTGGATCCTATGGTCATCGTTGCCATGTTGAATTTTTATTACTCTTTCTCTTGGTAATTTGGAATCAAGGTTGCAGTTGATCAAGTCATGTGAAGCAACCAAGTAACCAGGACAACTGTGGAGGAGAGGAAAAACTTTCTTCCATACTCTGGGTTCTTTTGTATGGTCTAATAATTGAATCTACCTGAGATAGATTGGATTAACAAGAGAAAATAGCCAAATTTCATTATACATGTGTATATGGGAACCCCACATACATGAGAGAGTCAGAGTCCCCACATACATGAAAGGTTCAAAAACAAAAAAAATAAAATGAGGTATATATGTTATTCTGAGCTAAGGATGAGGTGAGGCACCTTGGGGCTTCAGAGAGCAGGAACGTCGTTCTCAGGATGATAAAAAAAAAAAAAAAAAAGCAGATGGTTAGTAATTAGAAGTTTGCCCTGCCACATACATAGCTCAAAAAAGGTTATCTCTGATAATAACTTATTATAGGCAAGGACCCTAATTTAAATTCTCCTAGGTAGTTAAGCGAGTGGGCAAAACTTCTCTTGAGCCCACAGACTCTCAATTGTCTTTCATGCAAAATAATCCATGTACCACAGAGGCATATCTTGGGGTAACTCATTCTGAATCCCTTCACAACTAACTTGGCATGTGAGATAGGGGGTGTAAGTATAACAAGGGACTATGCCAAGTAACTACAGATGAAAACAGTATGGATGCAGTGACAGCCCCCTCCCCCTGAAGTGCTATAGGCAATTAAGTCTTGGAAACACAGCCTGTGTGTATCACCTCTCAGAATAAAGGGACAATTTTGTTCAGAAAGGTGGGGTCTGCTATTGCTCTTCTGTTTGCTGCATGAGGATAAAAATCTTCAAATACACTTTAAACCCTTCTCATTTCCAAAGCTCTTGATCTTGGTTCATAGATCCTGCCTCCCGCTTATAAGGAAAGAATAGATATTTAGCAAGTGCTCATGGCAACCTGTTTAGAAAAAAAAAAAAACCAGAAAAAAATACCAGAAACTCCTTTTAAAGAACCCTGTCCAAGACTTAATTGCCATATGATCAAAATGTATAATTTTGAGAATGGCCGTGTCAACAAACCACACCCTCTGCCCTAGTGTCCATCCTGCTCCCCAGTGCTTCTGCGTGAAGACTTATAAATATTTGCCCAGACCCAGATACATACGCACAACACACACGTGCACACAGTTTGTCTCCCACATTTTCAAAGGTTGTTTTGAAATACTAGGCACAGCCAGGTTAATAAAACATACTAGAGGCTGTGTTCTGTTTGTTCATTAAACTATAAAGCATTTTAAACCTGCAATTAATTCTCGGTAAATTAAGGACATGACACAGCTACGACACTACTGCAAGAGCACGTATGCTAATATCTTACATTTTTTTACACTAAATCACCCTGCTGAAAGGTTTAACAACCATTCGTATTTATAACTGCTTTCTAGATTTTTTTCTTTTTTCTTTTTTTTTGCCTACCTCAGTTGTCAAAGCACTAACGAATCAGGCTGTTGGGAAGAATTCCAATTCAGCGTTATTTTTCCATGAGGTACTTAAGACTCCACACAGCAGCTCATGATTATGTTGGCAGTGGCTTTGCATAACTGTTGGTTTCCTGTAGTATAAATAAGTGAACAGCTAAGAATGCTAATGTTTTGCTTTGACCAAGAAAAATCTCTCAATAAATGACAAGGAATTACCCTCATTGGACTACTTAAGTATTTTTTTTCTTTAAAGTGGTAAATTAAACCAAAGTGATATGGAAAAGGCTTCATATAATGCATGTTACAACTTTGACATCATTCTTCAAGTTAAAACAAATGTTAAAATTGTTTAATCGCCAAAGTCCTTTCTGGTTGTCAAACTCAACTGGAAAAGGCCATCGAAGTTATTGGTGAACGGCAACACAGGCCGTGTTTAGCTGTGGCTAAATGCAGTAAAAGAAAGTCAGAGTCTTTGCCCTCTTCAGATTTAGACTGAAAAGGAGGAGAAAGATGGCTCGACTAGGAGAGAGCACGGACCAGGAGGTTAGGAAGGAAAGGTTGGGGAGAAGAAAGAGTGGCGAGCAGGGAGGGTGCAAATGGACTTCTGGAGGGCAGCCCCCGAGAGAGGCTTTGTTTCCCGTCATCTGTCACCGTCCAGAGCACCACAGGAGCTCTGAGGGATGAGGTGTGAAGGACCTTGCCCAGAGCAGTGTGCCTTCTGCATCTTCCGCATACTCCAAAGTATCTAACACACCATGTTCCCCGGCCAGCCTTATTTCTCTTCCCTCTTCCCGTCATACACAACCATCCAGCTCCACTAAGATCTGCTAAGCTCTACTAAGACCCAGGGAAATGTCTTCCCAGCCCTCCTTGCTGTTCTCACTGCCTTCTCGCCTTCCCTCCTGCTCCCCTGCCCTTTTACCTGCCGAAAGCCCACCTTTCAGCCAGGGTTCCCCTTCTCTCACAGGACAGGTTGACTGCACTCCCTTGACACCGCGAACCATGCCTCTCATGGGTGCCAGTCTGCTGTTCTACAGTTTCTTGTCTGTCTCCTCCATGAGAAGAATGGGTTTCTCCAGAGTAGGGCCATGGCTTAGATGATTTTTATCCTTAGAGCCCAGCCTAGTGCTAGCACATGGCAGCCTCCTGAGAAATGCTTTTCATAGCAATAAGATATTAATGAGATTTGTGTTTCCACAGTTGTGACTGTCCTCATTTATGTGTTACCTTGTGATGAAATGGTAACAGGCATTACATTAAGCTAATCATTTTAACTGATTATTTAAATATTTTTAAACCACTTGAAATAACCTGGTGATTAACTAGATAACCTCTTCAATATATACATAGTCTTATCCAGTGTTAAAATATAAATAAAATTACATTACACATAAAACATTTATTTATTTATATAGCGTAGGCTCACACAGATAAGTTTCACAATGAATGATTTATAGTCATATGTCACCCTCTTCATCTGCCATTGAAAGAGCTAGTTGAACAACCACTGTTCTTTTTGCCAAGGTAGTCATTTAAAAAAATTTTACAATGGATGTGTCAGTCATACACAAAATAGAGAGAACATCATAATGAACTCCACGAACTCATCATCCAATAATTTTCACCTCTATCCTCATGTACCTCTCCACCCTGTATTACTTTAAAGCAAATTCCAGACATCATATCATTTCATCTATAAATGCTACAGTATCTCTAAAAGGACTCTTTTAAAATGTGATATCGAAATCATACCTAAAAATTAATATTTCCTTAATGTCAAATATATCTTTCATGTTCAGATTTCTAATTGAAACGGGTGTTAATAATTTATTATAGTTTGTTTATGGAATCAGGGTGCAAATAATATCCATGCATTATGGCTGACTGATAAATTTCTTAACTTTCTTTCAATTCATAGGTTCCCCCTTCATCTCCTTCTCTTTCTTAAAATGTACTTGAACAAACAAGTTCATCTATCTAGCAGAGCTTCCCAGTCTGGATTTTGCCAGCTGCATTCGTGTGGTGTCTTTTGTTGTGACCCACTGTCCTCTGCATTTCCTGTAAATTAATGGTTGCATCTAGTGGCTGGATCAGATTCAATTTTCATCCACTGGTAAAATTACTTACCTCAAAGGTGGTGGTGTGTTCTCTGGTCAGGAGGCACATGATGTATAGCAGTGGTCCCTACCCTTTTTGGGACCAGGGACCAGGGATCAGTCTCATAGAAGACTATTTTTCCACAGGCTATAGTGGAGGGGGGATGATTTTAGGATGACTCAAGTGCATTACATTCAAGCTCACCTCCTGCAGTGAGGCCTGGTTCCTAATGGCCTGGACTGGTACCTGTCTGTGACCCCGAGGTTGGGGACCCCTCTCATTTTTTTCTATTTGTATGATGACAGTAGCCAATCATGCTTGATGTCATAATGCACTCTTGTCAGTGGTTTCATGCGATGTTCCAATGCCATCATCTGTCTGTTCTTCACTTATTAGCTGGATATTTCTATAAATATAAATTTTCCACTATTACTATTTGGTTACTCATTCAGTGGTAGAGTTTGTATAGGAAAAGACAAAATGAATATTAGATTCTTTCTGTTTAGTAATCATAATAATGAATGGGATCATTATTAGCATCTTTCAATGGTAAACAATACTTTTTTCTTCAGCGTAGCTTTGACCTCATTAATTTAATTATATTTCAAGAATATCAATCCATTGCAGTTATATGTCCTTATTTGATCCTCAAATCATTTCATCTTTGACCAGTGGAGTCTGGTTGAAATTAGTCCCCACGTTGTTTTTATTTGACCCTTGTAGCCCATAATAGTCACTCTGAGACAAATTATAATAGCCACGGAATAAATGAATTTTCATGCAGATAGACACCTCCCTTCTTTCCCAGTCTAACAAAATACCATGCTGCCCACTGAGCTGTGCCTGATTCAGAGCTCCCCGAGAAGTGTTCCAGGAAAATGACTGGAACCCAGGTGTCTAGCCACGTCCTTTTACCTTGCAGATTGTTCTTCGAGCACTGAAGAAACACTCAGATTTGTTATTAACACTGTGAGGTTTACATTATTGTTTCCTAAAGACCACAACTTCCATTTGGTGTGCTAATTAGTTTGCAAGAGGATATTATTGCAGCAATCAGTTTCACAATGGTTTCTTCTAGAAAAACTAAATATAACGTAGGTAATGTTCAAATTCCAAATAGCAAACGGTATTAGTCAAAATGATCTTCTGGGCTTGACCTCTCTTTGCCTCCTTCCATCTAGCAGTGGGCTGCCTTCTCATCTCAGGGGTATGGCCCAGGTGACAGGGGCTCAGCAATGAGACAGTCACAAGAAGACTAGGAGGGGGCCAGGCCACCACTGGTAATATCCATTCCTGAAAATGTTCAGGAACCATGGAAAGAAATATTTGCCTTAAATGACTTAGTGTGAGTTATAATTAGACATCGAAGAGTGGGTAGATCTTGGGTATTTCTAAATAATGTGGAACTAATGTTATCTGGCCAGTTATGTTAAAAAGCACAAATATGTGATCAATCATTCTGCTTCCTATCAGTCACTAAGTACTTTCACTGCCCCTCCACCCACCCACCCCATTGCCTCACCAACTTTCTCACCTGCATTCATTTATTCTTGACGCAACAACTACTGATTGAACAACTTCTATATGCCAGGACCTGGAGATAGCACACACTGTGATGAACTGAATAGGCAGGATCTGTGCTTTCAAGGAACTTTCTTTCTGGTTAGGGGAAATAGTCGAAAATATGAGTAAATAACTCAACAAGATAGTTTAAATGGTGATATTAGCTATGAAGAAAATAAAACAGAATAAAATGATAGAAAGTCACCATGGGGCTACTTAAAAAGGCTGATTAGAGAGGGCTGCAGTTAAACTAGAAAAAGGATCAGTATCCTTTTTTTTCTATAAATTGCCAGATAGTAAATATTTTAGGCTTTGTGGGCCATATAGTTGCAACTACTCAACTCTGCCGTTGCAACATGAAAGCAACCATAGATGATACATAAATGAGCGGGTGTGGCTATGTTCCAATAACATTTATTTACAAACGCCAGTGGGCTATAGTTGATGCCTGAACCAAAAACCTACTTCGCTGGTGGCCTGATGGTTCAACTCATGCAGCCCAACCATCTTTCCAGAACAGCTTTTGTAGACACACCAAGCCAACCTATTATTCTAACTCTTGCAAGGGAAAGTTAGAGGTCAAACTTCACAGTCTTACTTGGCTCTAGTCTCACTACCCAAGGGTATAATAATTAGGATTTAAGATAGTGCCCTTTGGGGGGGAAATGGGGTAATTACAGCTTGATTTGAGCTCTTTATTGCAATGATTGAAGTACACCCCTTTAGGAAGTCTAGAGGCACCACCCAATGTGTGTGTCCACTTAGCAATACCTTGTCCAAAGTCTTTTGGAAACCCTAGTAGTTTATGTCCCAACTGTCTCATAACCCTCTACTTTCCACATTATCTCCTTCATTTTCTCTCTCTCTTTTTTCCTCACCACATTTGTTAAACAAGATTTACCCTTTACAAAACCACAATGTCTAGTTTTTGTCAGTCGTATTTCTCCAGATGTTTTGTGATCTCATTCCTTCTTAATGTCTCTCAGATCTGCCTACCTCTGAGGTTCGGCTGGATGGTCTGTAATTTCTCATCCCCTGCCACTCTAAATGGGTCCCTGGCTAAGCCACGGCCCCCTTCAGTGAGGTCAGCCAGAGAAAGTCATACATATCGTAAACATGCTGCGAGCTATTCAGCAATAACATTCAGTGCAGTTTGCTTTAGTTCAGAGGCCAAGGGGATTTGGTGGGGAAAAAAAACACACAAAAGGCTGTTCTATTGGCATAAGCTTGACAAAGTCAACTGCTAAGGAAAACTAGAGCCAGACTTTTGGCATCTAGAAGGGAAGAAAAGATATTCTTCCAATCCAGTTCTTTGAGGTCCTTAGAATAAGAAAACAGACATCGCACATGGTTGCCTGTGCTTTCCTTATGATTTTGCTCTTCTCATTGTTAAGCCATAGTGTCCAATCCAAGGTCAGCAGTGAACTGACCCAGAAGTATGCATTTACCTGTGGGAGGCACGGCCTGCCCCGGTGTCTGTGGCTGGATCTACCTCATGCACACAAACGCTGATGGAAATCTGCAAAATCCACTGGTGAGGAAACGTACACTGCTTAGGGACTGTGTCGTCTGTTTACTCCTGCTCAGTGTTTCTCATTTTCACGTTCTTTCCTCTGAGACAGTAACCCAGCTTAACAATAGCCAGGGACTCCTGAAATTTACATCAGATCTTTTTGCTCTTACAGCCCTGTCTGACCTTTACCTTCTGACTACATGCCTACATGACAGAGCTGTAGGTAGGAGGTCCTCTCACCCTTCCATACAGGGGTCCTCTTATTTTTCAATGCCGCCCCAGCATAGGTGGGTCAGCCAGGCCAGCACCACACAGTCTCCTTTGTAGAGATTGGAAGGGTAGGAAAATCAGTTCCCAAAGTTCAAACGTAGGTGCCCAGGGATGAGTGGAACGGAGGTCATAAGGGAACCCAATTCTACAAGGTCACATCAGGGCCAGGGCTGAGTTTTGCTGTGATTTCAAAGGACGGCAGTGAAAATGGGCTGGAAGTTGGTTTCTGGGAGGTGGTCTAGGGCAGATGAAACCCTAAAAGACTGGATATCATTGCTGGGAAGTCAAGCCCTAGGCCGTAGTGGCATCAAGATCAGAAGGAATCATCAGATCATCAGCCGAACAAGGCAGAGTTGCTGAGACGGGACTCCCTGCACCATCCTGATCCATCACGGCCACACGGTGGTCCTTGAGGATGCAGGGCTGCAGGAAGAGAACTGACACAGGCAGGACCAGGACATGGCCCTCAATTGTTCTCGGCCTTCTAGTCATGTGATCACAAATCTTCTTGCTCCAGCTGCAGGGGTTCAGTCCATGCTTAGACCAAAGCATTCCAAAGGAAGTAGCACCACCTCCTGGCCCTGCCCCGGATGAAGCTGGTGAGGAGGCAAGGGGCAGGGTAAGGGGAGCAGAGAGAATGAAGCCTCTCAACTGCTTCCAGTGCTACCCTAGGCCACCACAGTTTTCTTTTTAAGGAAGAAAGCATTTTTTCCCAGTGTGGAAGGAATGTGGGGTGAGAGTCTCTGTCAGGGGAGCGTGTGAAATAAGTGACTTTACCCTTGGAGACAAAGACTTTGTCCTGAGTCATTGGCATTCTAGCCCCATGTACACATCGTAGTGGCGTAAGCGGGCTGGCTGGGATTGAAGGGATGAGCCAGACTCATTCATGAAAACAGTGTTCGCCAATTCACACTAAAACTGAACCCACGAACACCTGCCCACACCCTTGAGCAACGATGGTAAAGGTGGCTCTTTTTAAAAATTATTATTTTTTAATTCTGGTTTACTTCCAATGTTATTTTGTTTTGGTTTCAGGTGTAAAGGTGGCTTTTTGAATGTGGTCCCCTCTCCATATTCTAAAATAGAATGACAATCCACAGAGTCTAAGGGAGCACTTTGGCCCTGGCAAAAATTGGGTCATTTATTGTCAGCAGCAACTAGAGGGGAGAGGAGTCCTAGAACCAGGCCCAGCCATGTAAATCAAAAGCGTAATTCTCTAATCAACGGCTAGGTTTCGTCACATAATGGAGATGAGCCACATTCAGCTTATCGACATTATGGGACTGAGGTACAACACACCATCCCTTAGTTGGATACAGGCATGCGGAAGAGGCATGGGACCAGTCCTGCCTCCTTTCAGGCCTCTCTTTCTCTCTACAAGGATGAGAGGATTCCCCTTCCTGGCCACTTCTCCAAGTGCCTGAGCTGCCCACGTGTCTTCCAGTCCATTCTCAAAACATGCCTTTGCCTGAAACTCTGTGGGAGGGTAAAGCCAGTCTGGAAAACATGCCTTTGCCTGAAACCCTGTGGGAGGGTAAAGCCAGTCTGATGTAGCAAGCTCTCCTGAGGCAGGAAAGAGAGATCAAGGCACCCCATCTCAATTTCTCACAGGGAACGTTCGCATTTTCAAACAACCCTTCAGTGACTGAACCCAGGAAATGCTAAGAAGAAGGGAGATATTCACAGGTCTTTTGGAATACAGCAAGTAGGAGGAAATAAAAGACTAGATTTAGAACAGGGCATACCTGGTTTCAGAGCATAGTATTCTATAAGTATGTGGTTTTGAGCATGGTATTCTACATGGTTTTAAGCCTGTTTTTCCTCATTCCTCCACTCCTTCCTTTCTCCTTCTTCTCCTTCCTCTTCTCCTCCTTCTCCTCCTTCTTCTCCTTCTTCTCCTCCTTCTTCTTCTTCTTCTTCTTCATCTTCATCTTCATCTTCTTCTTCATAAAGACACTGTAGTGAGCACAATCTCTCCAATAGGCTCATAAGTAAAATTGAGGATAAAGTAATTGTTTCACAGAATTGTTATGAGAATTAAGTTAGTCCCATGCCAAGCACAGTGTAGGTACCAAGGAAATAGAAATTCTCAACCTTCCCTGTGTAATAGCAGCCTCAGTCAGCTGAATTAAGTACTCAGAGTGCTCAGGAAAAACGTAATTCTTCATATTAGGCCTTGGTGGCTAGACATTTTTCTCTTCATATAGGTAGCTTTGAACACAAATGAGTGCTCTCTACATAAGGGAGAGCCAGAACTCAGGCCATGCATTCTTGTTTGGGAACACGCCCCCTTGTGTTCAAAATTTTACATTTTAAGAATAGTCCCGCAAATCAGAGGTGAAAATTCCAGAGTTGATGATTTCTTTAAAATCGTCAGCGACCATATTCTAAAGCCTCCTTTAGAAATGACTTTAATCAGCAGAATTTCCAACAGTGGGAAAGTCAAGAATGTACACATTTTTTTTTTTTAAAGAGGACTATAGGGATAACTGAGAGCAGATATTTGGAATATAAAGAGACCAGGGGAAAGAATGGCCAGGGGACTAGCCCAGTGTCTTGCAACTAGTTCCTGAGAGAGCAGGAATTAAAAAGGAGGTCTCAGGACACCCAGGTCCCACGATATCCAGCTGGCTTCTGCATTTCCCCAGGAGGGACAGGGGGACCCTGGGCTTCCTCACAAGGAAAAAGGAGTTGGTATGGTAGAAAGAATGTGGGACTAAAAATTCAGCCTCTGAAGCCCGAGACCCAACTCAGCACACCAGGCCATGTGACTTGGTCCTGGTAATACCACCCATCTCCCCGTTTGTTCTCAGAAGGCCCTCGGGCAGCTGCCGAGAGCTCTGGACCTCTTCCCTAACTCCAGATATTACAGGCATGCGACTCTCCCCGAAAGAGTAATGGAACACCCAGGGTGTTCTTGGCTCACACACTCACTTCGAGTTCTTTTCCTTACTCTGTCCAAATAAAGGCAACCGCTCTCTACCCATCTTTTGTCAATAGCATTTTTGTGTGATCGTCCCCGGGGTCACTGGTTGTTTGTTCTTGGACTGTTTTATAGGAAGCATTTTTACTTCCATGCTGAGCTTCTGCAATGTGCTTAAAAGAGCTTCAATCACACAGGATGCCTCAGAGAGAAAGAAATGAAAGGCAAGAAGGAAAAACAAAAAGGAATTACAATATTAAACTGTCCTATCCTGAACTGCATAGAGGCAAAACTGGGCAAACAGAGTTGGGCCTGCCTTTGCCTCTAAAATCTTCTGCCACTAAGGCAGAAACAAACAGGTCAAAAGCTCTGATCTTTGTTGGCTGAGACAAGAGAATGACACTTTGGATTTAAATTATTCTCTTTTTCACCAGAAATTCTACTCAACCACTATGCAGTGAGTGGCTACCATAAGCCAGGCCTGTTTAGTGGTTAAAGAGAGACAAAGGTGGGAAAGTTCCATCTCTGTCTTCAAGGTGATTGTGGTCCGGTGAGGCCGAAAGTAGGTAAGAACAGGATAGTGACCTAAATAACCAATACACCAAACAGAAAATAAGTTATTCGCTTAGTCATTTGAGCTTTCTTTCATTCTATAGGCATGTATTGGAGAATCTGCTATGTTTCAAGGGGTAATACTTAACACTGAGAATTTAAAAATAAATATGCCAGGACCCCAGTCTTCAAGAACTTCATGGTCCCATTGTCTGTGTGTATATGACTAGTGCCATGAGAAAGAGCCAGAGGAATTCAGAGAAAGGACTTTGACTATGAGGCAATTAGGTCAGCCCCCAAAGCAGAGGAGACAGCTAAGGGAGGACTTGTACATTTCCTGTCCCAGAGTTGCAATCAGCCGTGACTCCAAGGACATTTAAAAACTGAGAATGGTGGCCCATGCAAATCCGCAGCATGAACAATAGCACAGAGGTGGGAAAATGAAGTCAGGGTCATGAACCAGCCAGAGGGTCAGTTCCACTGGTACATGGCGGGGAACTTGGGTTGGACCAGCCTGGAAAGCACATCTGGAATGCCCAGATGATGGACTTGATGGATAAGGTAAGCCAATGACATGACTGCACAGAAGCAGGACATGACTAGTTCTGGGCTTTGAGGATCTAGCAGCAAAAATGCAGCACATTTGTAAAGTATATAGTGATCAGAAGCTGGTGGGCCAACTTTTATATGGCAGTTGAGATTAAAAGTAGTGGAGAACACTGTGGTCTTGAAATGCATTTCCCACTACAAGCAACCAGGAGTCCCTTGAATGCGGCTGGCTCCAAGTCTAGAGCAGGAGATATACAAGATGAGTCTGGAGTATCTTTTATATCAGGTAACACAGAAGCTATCAAAGGCTAGTGAGTCTCATAAAAAGAACTCAGTGCCAGTTTGGAAAAGCTACCACAGGCCAAACACAGAACAATTTAAGCATCAAATCAGGATCATAACTGAAGGGGGCTGAAATACATCACACAAATTAATCCACAATTTCATAATGATAGTTTTTAAAAAATGAATTGCTCACTGTTGGAAGATGCTGGGAAACCAACTGGTAGGTTAGGGGAAGAATAATGCATTCATTTTGTCTTTCCTACATGAAGAGTGCTACTGGGAACCCACACATTAAGTGAAGGGAAGTTCATCTTCTTAGAAGTATTCTTGCTGATAAATTAATAAGGAATGACAGAATTTAGAATATCACAATTTTACCACTTCTTACAAACACATGGTTCTAAGTATCAATGACTGCTAAAAACAAGCTGATATTATGTGTCCCCATGCCACTATGAGGTACTCTTGCCAAAAAATAATTTAATTTTTAAAAAATATTTTACTTATTTTTAGAGAGAGGGGAAAGGAGGGAGAAAGAGAGGAAGAAAAACATCAATGTGTGGTTGCCTGTCACGCACCCCTTACTGGGGACGTGGCCCACAACTCAGGCATGTGCCCTGACTGGGAATCAAACCAGCAGCCCTTTGCTTCCCAGTCTGGCACTCAATCCACTGAGCCACACCAGCCAGGGCATAATTTAATTTTTAAATCAAATCTGTATGTCCCCAATCAATTTATAGAAAATACAAGAGATAGAAGAGCATATCTCATGACATCACTTGGATACAATTAGCAGGATCCAAACTATGGGGAAAACCTAAGGACTAAAGACCTTGTTTTTTCAACAAATTACAAGGAAAAAAGAAAAAGAGGTGCATGGATAGAGAACCTATAGATTTAAACACTTAAAAATGTTATTGACTACAAATGTGGATTTTATACGGGTCCTGGTAAAAATAAATTGTGAAATATAAAATTACTTATGATATAAGATTTAAGTATGTGTTAATATTAAAAAACTTTTGTGGAATCAGCAACATGGTGGAGAAGTAAACGAAAGTCACACTGACCTCCTCCCAGGACCAACCTGGAGTTACAACTAAATTGTGGAGAAAGCACCCTGAACAAACAACTGAACGAGAGCGAGAGAAGCCTTACAACCTTGGACAGACAGAAGAATTAGCTTCAGCACAACCTGACTGGTAAGGAGTACAGCAGAAACATGAGATGGCTGGGTGGGCACCCTCAGGCGGCCATGTCAGAGGTATATTTAAGTGGTCAGTTGGACCCCCCTAAGAAGAGTGGGGACTAAACCATAAGTGGGAAACCCCAGCCTACAGCACCAGAGCCCAAAAAGTACACAAATAACAAGCAGCAGTGCAAAGCAGCAGGGCTGCTCTCTGCTGGAGACGGGCGGCTGGAGATACAAAGAGCCGTTTAAAAGGCCCATGCATAAATTTTCATCTGCAGCCACTTACCCTTGGCTCTAGCAAAGGCAGGGGAAGATTGGGCTGCAGATGGGATGGAGGCTCTGAGGAGAGAACTGAGAGAGTAGCCACCTGGCCCCTGGAGCTGAGTCACCCGCCATATGACAGCAGCCATCTTGCTCAGGCAGGCCACTCCCCTGAGCGGCAGTAGCCGGAGGGGAAACAAAAGCCCCGCCCCCAGGAGGGACTCTGCCCCGCCCTGTGGTGCTTAAGCATGACTGCTGAGTGCACAGTGACAGCCAGAGACAGTAGATCACAGGCAAAGGAAGGGCAGAGTGGACTAGAGACATTGAGGAGGGACTAGGGATGGAGGCTTTGAGGAGAGAACTGAGAGAGTAGCCACTGGGATCCCAATGATGTGTCATCCCCCATGCGGCAGCAGCCATCCTGCTCAGGCAGACCACTCCCCTCCCAGCAGCAGCAGCCTGAGGGAAAACATTAGCTCCACCAACAGGAGATATTCTGCCCCACCCTATGGTGCCTAAGCCTGACTACTGAGTACACAATGACTACATTAACAACTGAAGGAGACAGCCACAGAAAGCAGATCCCTGGAAGTCTCAAACTGACCGCCTAAGGTCGGATGGGGTCAACATCTGACATCACCAGAGGCGGATCCAGAAAGAAAAAACAGCTGTAAGTACTAGAGGCTACAGAGATGAAATCCACTGTGGTCCCCTCCATGATCTGTGGTATTTTCTTTACTACATAGCTTTTCAACATTCATTTCTTGTTCATAAAGTTTGTGCATATTAAGTCACTAGATTTTATACTATATTTTTCTCCTTTATTAAAACAGTCTTAACCTCTTTACAGCCTTATCAATGCTGATTCACTTGCTGTTGGTAGGGGGTAGTAGGAGGGAGTTATTTTTGCAGATGTGGATTTGTTTCCTGGGGTTTGTGGTTTTGTTCTGGCAGGACCTACCTGCACAAAAATGCACAAGACCTGAGTGACCCTCAGTCAACCAGTTGGAGGGAGGGACCCACCAAAGAATGACCAAAAAATGTCAAAACCCAATTACTTCCAGAGAGCCAACATAAATGGCATAAAAAGCATCACAAGAGCATAATGTTCAGGAGATCAAGGAGACTGCACCACTGAGTCTCATAGGTCTCCTACAATAGAAGTTCACAGCATGAAGTCAGGGAGTCAAAACAGATCAATTTAAGAAGCAGAAGGGAAAAAAAAGAGTCTCACAAATAATGGGAAGGCAAAGAAACAAGCCCCAATCAAAAGGAAAGGGGAATCCTAAGAAAGAGTACTAAATGAAATAGAGGCAAGTAAACTATCAGATATTGAGTTTAAAACAATGGTTATAAGGAAGCTCAATGAGCTCAGTGAGAATTACCCAAAACTACAGGGAAACTACAAGGAATTTACTGCAAACTATATCAGCATGGAAATGGATATATAAACTATGAACAAGAGCAAAGAGGAAATGAAGAATATAATTTCTGAATTGAAGAACACAGTAGAAGGAATCAAAAGCAGGCTAGATGAAGCAGAGGACTGAATCAGAGAGCTGGAGGACAAGGTACAAAAAAGCTCCCAGAAAGAACAAGTAAATGAAAAAAAGACTCAATGAAGAGGGGTTAAGGGAAATTGAAGATATCATGAAATGTAATAACATCCATACAATAGAGATACCAGAAGGAGAAGAAGAGGAGCAAGGGATAGAAAACCTGTTTGAAAAAGTAATGATGAAATGTACTAATATCCGTAAAATAGGAATACCAGAAGGAAAAGAAGAGGAACAAGGGATAGAAAACCTGTTTGAAAAAGGAATGATGGAAAACTTCCTTAATTTGAGGACAGAAAAAGTCACACAACTCCAGGAAGCACAGAGAATGCTAATCAAGATGAACCCAAACAGGCCCACTCCAAGACACATCATAATTAAAACGGCAGATATCAAAAATGAAGAGAGAATCTTAAATGCAGCAAGGGAAAACAGGAAGTAACATACAAGGGAGCCCCAAAGGATAGCAGCTGACTTCTCCATAGAAAAACTACAAGCGAGGAAGAAATGGCTAGAAAAGAAATATTCCAAGTAATGAAAAGCAAAGGCCTGCAACTAACACTACTCTACCCAGCAAGGCTCTGAATTAAAATGGAAGGCAAAATAAGGCATTTCCCAGACAAAAGAAGGCTAAAAGAATATACCTGTACCAAACTAGCACTGCCTGATATGCTAAAGGGACTGCTTTAAGAGGTGGAAGAAAAAGAGTGAGAGAGAGGGGAACACAGATACAAAGGGAAAAAATGAATAAGTACCTATCTATAATAACTTTAAATGTAAATGGATCAGATGCTCCAATTAAAAGACATAGGGCAGCTGAATGGATAAGAAAACATGATCCACGCATATGCTGCCTTTAAGAGACCCACCTCAGAACTGAAGACCTACGCAGACTGAAAGTGAAGTGTTGGGGAAAAAATATTCCAAGCAAATGGACAGGAAAAAAAAAGCTGGATAGCAATACTTATGTCATACAAAATAGACAACAAAACAAAGGCAATAAAAAGAGACTGAGAAGGATTCTTCATAATACTCAAAGGAAGACTTCATCAAGAAGACATAAACATTGTAAACCTATATGCACCCAACATAGGGGCACCCAAATATATAAGGAAAATCCCAGAGGACTTCAGGAAAGATATAGACAGCAATACACTCATAGTAGGGGATTTGACGCCCCACTGTCAACAATGGATAGATCTTCCAAATAAAATACCAACAAGGATATCATGGAACTGAATGATGCATTAGATCAAATGGACTTAACTGATATACATAGAACTTTTCCTCCCAAAGAAGAAAACTACACATTCTTTTCAAATGCACATGGAATATTTTCAAAAATAGACCACATGATTGGACATAAAACAACCCTCAACAAAATTAAGAAAATTGAAATCATCACAAGCACTTTCTCAGACCACAAGGGTTTGAAACTAGAAACCAACCTCAAGGGAAAACTCAAAAACATTCAAACTCATGGGGACTGAATAGTATGCTATTAAACAATAAATGGGTTAATAATCAGATCAAGGAAAAATAACAAAATTTCTGGAAACAAATGAAGATGAACACACAACAGTCCAAAACCTATGGGATACAGCAAAGTCAGTCCTGACGGGGAAGTTCATAGCAATACAGGCCTACCTAAAAAAATAGAAATATTTCAAATAAACAACCTAACACTACATCTGCAAGAACTGGAGAAACAACAACAAACAAAGTCCAGAGTGAGCAGAAGGAAGGAAATAATCAGAATCAGAGCAGAAGTGAATGATATAGAGACTAAAAGAGCAATTTAAACGATCAATAAATCCAGGAGCTGGTTCTTTGAAAAGATAAATAAATTCAACGAGCCTTTAAGCAGATTCATCAAGAAAAAAAAGGGAGAGGATGCAAATAAATAAAATCAGAAATGAAAGAGGAGAAATTACAACTGATACGACAGAAATACAAAGGATTATAAGAAATCTATGAACAACAATATGCCAAGAAATTTGAAAACCTGGGTGAAATGGACAAATTTCTAGAAAAATTTAATCTTCCAAAATTGAATGAAGAAAAAGCAGAATGCCTGAACAGACTGATAACAGCTGGTGCAATTGAAGCAGTAATCAAAAAACTCCAGGTACATAAAAGCCCTGGACCAGAGAGTTTCACAGGAGAATTTTACAAAACATTTAAGGAAGAGCTAACCTCTGTCCTTCTCAGACTATTCCAAATAATCCAAGAAAAGGGAAGACTCCCAAACTCTTTTTATGATGTCAGCATCAGTCTAATTCAAAAACCAGATAAAGACACAACAAAGAAAGAAAACAACGGGCCAATATTGCTGATGAATATAGATGCTAAAATCCTCAACAAAATATTGGCAAACCACATCCCACACTACATTAAAAGTTACACATCATGATCAAGTTGGTTGCATCCCAGGCATGCAACAATGGTACAATATTCACAAATCAATAAACATAATACATAACATAAATAAAAGGAAAGACAAAAATCATATGATCTTATCAACAGATGCAGAAAAACCATTCAATAAAATGCAACACCCATTTATGATAAAAATACTCAGCAAAATGGGATTAAAGGGGGCATACCTCAACCTAATAAAGGGTATATACAAGAAACCTACATCTGACATCATACTGAATAGGCGAAAACTAAAAGCTTTCCCGCTAAAATCGGGAACAAGACAAAGATGTCTACTTTCACAACTTCTATTCAACATACTATTTGAAGTCCTACCCACAGCCATCAGACAAGGCGAAGAAATAAAAGGCATCCAAATTAGAAAGGAAGAAGTAAAACTGTCATTGTTTTCAGATGACATAATAGTGTATATAAAAAACCCTTTAGAATCCACAAAAACGTTACTTCACCTAATAAGTGAATCTGGCAAAACAGTAGGATACAAAGTCAATATTCAGAAATCACAGGCATTTTTATACACCAACAATGTAATATCAGGAGCAGAAATAAGGGGATTTCTTGCTATAGCATTTGCTATAGCAAGAAGAAAAATAAAGTATCTATGAATAAACCTAACCAGAAGGTAAAAAAAAAAGCTCAGAAAACTACACAACACTGAAGAAAGAAATTCAGGAAGACACAAACAAATGGAAGCATATACCATTTTCATGGATTGGAAGAATTAACATTATCAAAATGTCCATAGTACTCGAAGCAATTTATAGATTCAACGCAATCCCTACTAAAATAGCAATGACATATTTCAGAGATATAGAACAAACATTTCAAAAATTTATATTTTTGGACCATAAATGACCCCAAAATCTACAGCAATTTTGAGAAAAAAAGAACAAAGTAGGTAGGATCGTGATACCTGACATCAAACTATATTACAAGGCCACTTTAATGAAAACAGTCTGAAACTGGGGAAAAAAAAACAGACACATAGATCAATGGAACAGAAAAGAGAGCCCAGAAATAAACCCATGTCTCTATGGTCAATTAATATTTGACAAAGGGGGGCAGAAGCTTAAAATGGAGTAAAAATAGCCTCTTCAACAATTGGTGTTGAGAGATCTGGACGGATACATGCAAAAAAATGGAAAGTCAACCACCAACTTACACCACACACAAAAATAAACTCAAGATGGATGAAAGACTTAAATATAAGTTGTGACACCATAAAAGTCCTACAGGAGAACACAGGCAGGAAAATCTCAGATATTCCACACAGCAATATTTCCACCGATATGTCTCCTAGAGCAAGGGACAGAAAGGAAAGAATAAACAAATGGGATTTCATCAGAAAAAGAAGCTTCTGCATGGCCAAAGAAAACATCATCAAAATGAAAAGGGAACCAACCGTATGGGAAAATATATTTGCCAATGATACCTTGAACAAGGGTTTGATCTCCAAAATATATAAAGAACCCCCATGACTCCTCTCCAGGAAGACAAACAATCCGATTAAAATGTGGGTAAAGGGCCTGAACAGACACTTCTCCATGGAGGACATACGCAGGGCCCGGAGACAGATGAAAGAATGCTCAGTATCACTAGCCATCAGAGAGATGCAAATGAAAACCACAGTGAGATACCACTTCACACCAGACAGAATGGCCATCATAAACAAATCAATAAGCAACAAGTGCTGGCGCGGATATGGAGAAAAGGGAACCCTAGTACACTGTTGGTGGGAATGCAGACTGGTGCAGCCACTGTGGAAAACAGTTTGGGATTTCCTCAAAGAACTAAAAATGGAACTGCCTTTTGACAATGGAAATTCTGGGAGTATACCCTAAGAATCCCGAAACACCAGTTCAAAAGAACCTATGCACTCCAAGGTTCATAGAAGCACAGTTTACAATAGCCATTGCTCTAAGCAACTTAAGTGCCAGCAGTAAATGAGTGGATCAAAAAACTATGATACCTTTACACAATGGAATGCTACAGAGCAGAAAGAAAGAAAGGGCTCCTACCCTTTGCAACAGCACGGATGGAACTGGAGAGCATTATGCAAAGTGAAATAAGCCAGGCAGTGAAAGACAGATACCACATGATCTCACCTATAAGTGGAAACTAATCAACAAAACAAACAAACAAGCAAAATATAACCAGTGACTTGAAATAAAGAAAAAACTGACAGCAACCAGAGGGGTGGGGTAGGGGGATAGCGGGGGGAAAGAAGGAGAAGAGTCATCAGGGAACATGTATAAAGGACCCACGGACAAAGCCAAAGCGGGGAAGGATTGAGGGTGGGAGGTGTGGGTGGGTGGGGTGGGGGAAAGTGGTGGCGGGAAAATGGAGATAACTGTACTTGAGCAAGAATAAAAAATTAAAAAAGAACTTTTGTTTTAAGAAATGTTTTTTAATGTTAAGAAATATTTTAAGAAACACTTTAAGAAATATTAAGAAACTTTTCTTTTTTGAGGTATAAGATAATGTATTATACTTATGTTTCTTAAAAGTCCCATATCTTTTAGGACTATTGTGGATAAAATGATATAATTTGCGAAACTTGCTATAAAAAAATAAAGATGGGAAGGATCTAGGTGAGGTTATAGAGTTGATTACTGTTGAAACGGTGATGGGTGCATCACCATTTATTAGAGCGTTTATTAGGGAGTTTATTAGAGTATCTATTTTTGTATATGTTTTACAAGTTTCATAATAAGGAATCAATAATAAAATCAAAATAATAATGAAGCAATGAAGGACTGACTAAAAAACTGAGCAAAGAGAGGCAAAGACAAATGCCAGAAACACATCCACATTGGCCTGCAGGGAATCCTGGCTCCTGGCGGCGCGCCTAATGGGGGAGGGACTCAGGTCCCGACAGCTCTGGCTGCTTCTTCTCTCTCGTGTTGGCTCAAACTCTCCTTTGTTTGCATTTTCCCACCTCTTTTTGAAGAGCTTCTCACCTGTAATGTTCTGGGCAAGATTCTCCTCCTCATTGCAGCCCTTTGGACTGCTCCTGCTCAAGCATTTTGGGCACTCCCACCTCTAGCCCTGTCCACGCCTGCCAAATCCTTCTACCACCACGTCTATCTCTCCCTGGCTCTTAAACCCGAAGCCTGTGTCAAACGCAAGGTTGCATTCTCCCTGTTGAGCACAATGCTCGTCACACAACAGACATTGAAGTAATTGGATGAACAATGAGGGGATGTCTCTGAACTTTGGGTGACCTGGGCAAGAAGTAAGGAGATGTGAGATGTTCGATTGAAAGGTGGATGATTCATTTTGTTTCAGATGTATTGAGTCTAAAACTCAAAGGACTTGAACTCAGAAGCTGGAGTTAGTATTACATATGGGAAGCCTCTTCACAGATATGAGAATTTAAGCCATCAGAGAGCATAGATTTGTAAGGAGAGAGGACCATTCGATAAGAAAGTAATTGAGGACACACTTGGGAACTAAGGTCATACAACAAAGGAAAAGTATGTAAAAATTTTAAAAAAGAGGGCGATTCAAATTCCAGATGGACACCTGGAAGGATGAAGCCCTGCAGACAGGCAGCTGTGCCCGCAGAGGAGGCCTCAGTGCCCTGCCGGGTAGGACCCCAGCAAAGGAGCAAGTGAAGGCGGGCGGGAGGGTAGATGCCACACTTGAGGGTCAATGGAGCCAGAAGCTGCCGGGAAAAAAAAAGCTGTTGAAAAGGGACTGTGGTTCCCTTTTCATAAAGCTGGTGATAAATAGATAGAAACAAGTAATGGCAGCATAGATGGATTTATTTTTATTTTCCTGAAATTGCAAGAAAGAGGAGACTATTATGCAAAATAATTCTGGGAGAGACAAAGGGAGAATGAGAACTCCTGACTTCCAACTTCTGGATATGTCTGTGCTTTTGTTCTATCCCTGTGTCTGATGGAGATAATAAAATGCTATTATTACGGATCCTTAGATCCAGGAGCAAAACTATGGCAGTAGAAATGAGATAACATTTACGTAGCAATTGCTATGTGCCAGGTGGTTCGGCATCAGCTCATTGAACCCTCCCAATCCAACCCGATGGGCGTGATGCTAGTATTATTATCCCATTTGTAAGCGAAGAAACAGAAGTACCAAGGGATTAGGTAACTTGGGCAAGGTCAGCTTGTAAAAGGGAGATCTGGAACTTGAACCTGATGATCTGGCTTCAGAGTTTGTGTTCTTAAGCACCACACCCTATGGGCTCTTATGTGAAGTGAGGTAAGTTTTATTACAACCGTTTTACAGGGACAAAACCAGTTCAGAGAAGACAAGAAACCTGCCAACCAGTTAAAGGAAGAGCCAAGACTATAATTTGCATCTGCTTTTGCCAAGTCTAGGTTCTTTCCATTACCCATGATTTCCTCTTCTTAGTAGAGGAGACAAGATGTTATCAACAAAAGATGAGAGTAGGTTCCAGGGGAACTGGGCACCTGCAGAAAATTCTTAAAAAGAAAAAAAAAACCTTGAAGATTTTGTGTGAATAATGTGATTGTGAGTCAACAATAGGTCCAATCTCAATGTATATGCTGTAACCAAAAAGCAAATTCTAACAGAAAAGAAGAAGAATTATCGATAAATATTTGTTGAATAAAGGAATGAAATTAATGGAGACTCTCCCTCCATCCATTCATCTCTGAAAAACATAACTTGAATTAAACTATATTAATAGAAATGACAGTTAGCATTCATTAAAGCTTATTATTTTCCCAGCACTGTGTCAAGCATATTACATGCACAATTTCATTCAATTTTTGTGACAATGCTATCAATATTATATTATTATTATTATTATTATTATATCAGTTTTACAAAGATGGCACATGCACCTGAACTTAAAAAAATGGCTAATAAATTGGGGAGCAGATTCAGGCCCTACTTTGGCAGGCTCCAGAGTCTGTATTCCTTTTTTATTTTATTTTTATTTATTTTTTGTTGTTCAGTTATAGTTGTCCCACATTTTTTCCCATTTCTAACCCAACCCCCCCACTCCCACAGTCAATCCTCCCCCCGACCCCCGCCACCACTATCTATGTCCATGAGTCCTCTACTCATGTTCTTAATTACTAAAGATGTTGTTCAGTGTTTTCTCTGTGTTCATGGATTCCAGAAGGCTGGGCCCCAACCTTAGGTATTCATGCCTCAGAACTCCTGTTGGGAACTATCTAATCTAAGCCCCTAATGGTGGCCAATGGCTGCGGGGTGGACATTTAACCCAAGTGTTTTTCTTCTAGACACAACCCTGTACCTATGATTTGATATAATAAGATGAGCTAGAACAATCAGATTTCTCTTGTGGAAATTTAGAAGTGGGTGACCAAGACTCTAAGCAATTAGGAAGAAGAAATAAAGTTACATGAGTGTGAGTAGGGTCAGACCATAGAGCTCTTGTAGGACCACAGGTAAGCCAACCGATGGAATAAGGAGAGGAAGAAAATGAGTAAAACTGTAAGAGGATGGAACAGATGTGCATACAGTAACAGTGATGCCATGAGGAAAAACCCTCACATATCCTAAAGGTAGGCGGGTTTGGTACCTTGTAGTTTTCCTGTTCTAGTTCCAATGGCGTCTAGATGTTGTGCAGTTCATTTCTCTGGTAGCCAGTCTTCCCAGTGGCACCCAGTGAGCCCCGCCTCCTGGTATTCACATCTTTACAGAGCCCCCTCACTCACGCAGGGTTGGTATGTATGATAAACAGAGTATTTCAGAAGCGATGGCATGTCAGGTAGATTATAAGACTGTTAGGTTTTTAAGCCTGAAACTAAGTTATAAAAGATTGACTTCTTCTAGGGCTCTCTCTCTTGGATCACTCTGAGGGAGGTCAGTTGCCATGTACTGAGGACACTTAAGCAGGCTCTGAAGAGACTTGCCTGAAAGAACAGAGCTTTTCAGCCAACAGCCATTGAGGATCTTTGGCCTGACAGCCACACGGGTCAGCTTGAAAGCTGATCCTACTGGACAGAATCTTGATGAGAAATCTTGAGCTGGAACTACCCCATTAAGCTGCTCTGCTCTTGGATTTCTGACCCATAGATACTGTGAGATAGAAATGTGTATTGTTTCTAACTTATAACATTTTAGAGTAACTTGCTATATAGCAGTTGATAACTAATACACTTTTCTTAGCTCCTGGGGGATCTCTTCCATTTATTGCCCTCTAAGCTTCCATTCAAAAACACCTACTTCTTGAAATAGTTTGCATATGGCTTTGTTTCTTTTAGCTGAAAGGACTAGATTGAACCCATGCCCGAGCATTCAGTCTTTAGAGACAACTCTCCTTGGAGCACCAACAACTCAGCTTAAATCCTAACCCTATAGTCATCCCATCTATTCTGCTCAAATAAATACCTGGGTTTGGACTCATCTTGTTTTCTTCTTGTATCTGCATTCATGTGGTTCCAGGCCAGTTTCTCACCTTTGACCTGTGCACTTGACTCCAAGCCCCAGCTAAGCTACCATCTATACACTCTCTGCCCCGGCTGGAGCTAAGGCCCACCTAGCTTTCCTGTCTTGTTTTTCAGTCCTATAGTACTAACTTCAAACACATCTCCTCTTTCCACCGTTACCATTATCTCAGCCCTGAGGCAAGCTTCTACTTTTGTTTTCCACACCAACTTTCTAATATTCACTGTCATATTCGCCATTAAACAAATCTTCATCAGTACCTACAGTATGGCAGGCATTGTGCCAGTCATTAGGGATGAAGAGATGAAATAAGACACAGTCCTGGTCATCAAGGGATTTTCAGCCTAGTTAGATAAACAGGTTCCTAAATAAATAATAGATTAATATAATATGAAGAATTCCATAGAAGAAGTGATACTTGAGCTATTCAGAAAATCCAATTCTCCAGTTAAACAACATAAGAGGATACTAGGCAAAGGGAAGAGCAGCAGAAAGTTTTGCATTACAAATGAAAATGGCAAGGTCTCCTTAGACTTTGCAATGATTCTTTATTTGAAAAGGAGCCATTTTGAATGCATGTAGTTTGAGCAAGCAACTCCAAGAATTTCATTGTACAGATAGCTCGGAGCCTAGCCAGAACTTTTTCTTATGGATGAATTCAAAATGTACATGATGACATAAATACACAGATATCATTACAAATTATTTAATAGGGAAAAGATAGATGCAATCTAAATGTCCATTGTTAGTGGGCTGGTAGAAATAAATTATGTACACCCCTACAACAGAATACTAGGCAACTGTTTATACCATGAGGCAGCACTATAGGTATAGCTATAAAGGATGTTAAATGGAAAATCCAGGTGTAAATCAGTGTATATAGTGCACTGCCAATGGTATGTATGTGTGCTTGCATTCCTGTTTATTCATTTATTCATTTAACAAATATTTTTTGAGCTCCTTCTATTTGCCTGGCTCTATTCTGGAAACTGGAGATACAGTAGCAAACAAAACAAAATGTAAGAATTTGAACTAACAGTCTAATGCATTTTTATATGCATGCACTATCTTTGCAATGGTAACAAAGAAACAGATAAGAATTGCCGCCTGAGGCAGGTGCACTGCAGGGTTTAGGGTCAGGAGCGAACTCTATGTATCTGGTACTGTTTGAAGTTTGTACCATGTTCTAGAGTTATCTAGCCCCCACCCCCAAATTTTTTAATTAAAAAATACTATAGCCATTTCATATAATTAAACCATTTGAGTTAAGTCAGATTTAATGCCGCTTCAAAAAACACTTTTTCTACACTCCCTACTCATTTAATTCTTTCTATAAAGATGAACTCAAGCCAAGAAATGATCCTGGAAATACCTTTCAGACTAATGGTTTCTGGTCTGAGTTTATCTCTAGACTAGCGAAGGGTCAACTATAATCAAAATGTGGTTTTTAAAGAAGAAATTCCATCTTAAAGTCACAGAAAGAAATAAATTCATTTTAGAGATAGGCTCTTAGTTACTAACACACACAGTCCCTCGTGTGAAAAAAATAACAGCGTTGGACATGATTAGTATCATTCTACTCCATTGCTACAATAAAACTTTACAAATGATTCCCAGCAACAAGGCAGAAAGAATGTGCCAAGATTCCAGTAGCAGCCCTAATGGCCAGGTTTTGCAATGGTTCGGGGCGAAGGGCGGGGAGGAGGGGGACGTGCTGAAATATTAGACATCATGTTTTCATTCGGGTCCTATGGGAACACCACTGCTCCCTCCTCCAGCTGACTGGCCTGCTAACAATATATTACCCTCGTCTCAAACCAACATAATTCACTAATAGCATTGCAGGTCGGGAACTAAGTTCAGGCATGTATTTGGATTAGGCGTGATCTGTGATGACAAAGGTTTCAAACTAAGCACAAATAACAAGGATAGATTTATGCAGGCCAGGATGCTCATTGCGGTTATTTATCACAATTACATCACTTTGCTTTGGGGTGGAGAAAAGGGGAATGAGAAGCTTGTGAAGCGAGCCTCTGGACACCTCGGCTCGGTTCCAGTCGGCACAGAGGGAAACACTGTTTGAGCGGCCCCCGTCCTTGTCAGGGCTCTCCTGACATCCTCCATCATCCTGGCTGGCCCTGTCAGACATCTGTCTCCTAAACAGAGGCTGCCATTCAGACCTGGTCAGATGAGAGTCTTGTGATACCTATCCGTGTCTCTCCAGAGCAAAATGAGGTCACTAAGTACCTGGGAGTGTCACCTCTGATTGGAGGCAACAATCTGACCTAAGACTCCAGAATTTGAGCCTCTATCTGCCAGACTGCATTGAAACTCCCCCTGAGTTATTCTGACTTCAATGTCTCTTTTTGTTCCTTTCAACTGAGTTTTATAGCAGTGGGCTCCCCTCCCTGCTGGATATGAGGTGTTGTGGCCTCCCTGGGCCAAAAACCACTCTTGGCCCAGAAGGCTCATATTTGGCTTTCAGACAATCCTGGCAGACACTGCCCATGACTTGGCTCCGGGCCTGCCCTACAGACTTGTTAAAGCAGTGGAACCAAAATAAGGAGACCTTAGAATGCAGTGGTTAAGCATTGCCGGTTTGGCTCACCCAATTTAGAGGATAGGGGAAATATTGCAGCCAGCGTCAAAGGCGTGGCATCTACGTGTAATGTACAATTACTCTGAAGGTCTATAGCAGCATCTCTGACATCTTTCCATGGATGGCACGGTGTCCGAAGCATCCACAAGAACACCATCACTGTAGGATGGAACTCGGTGTGAGGGAGGAAAGGCTAGTCGCACTTGGGTGGCTGGCCAACCTCTAGGGCACAACCAGCGCCGGCTCAGCGCTCTGAAACAGTGCTGGCACAGGCATGACCATGCGCTCTGTCTTACCCGTCATTACGACTCTCGACGAGTATGGTATGGAAGATATCCCTGTGTTTTTTAAAAAAGAAAAAGCCAAGAAGAGAAGATTGTCTACTCCAAGTCACAGAGGTAGGACCTGGACCTGCTGTCATGACTTTAGAGGAAACTCTCATCCCATGAGCCTCGGCGGCACCAGTATCTGTAGAGCACTTGAGTATGTTTCTTGTTCATGGAGACGTGTGCCCAGGAAAAAAGCCGCAATGACCCTCACGAACCCATGCATTGCGTCTTTTATTTCCCCACAAGCCACTGATCAGTGTGGTATCTCCCCTCTACGAAGGAAACCCTGAGAAGGAAAAAGGGAAATTCAGAAACGAAGGGATTCAATAACAAATGGACCAAAAAGTTAAGGAAGCTAGGGTAGCTTGATCCTTTAGTTCTATAAGGAATCCTTTTTAATTAAAGAATCAAGACATATCTCACTTAAGAGCGATTGTGTAGAAGTACTGAGAGATACCAAAGGTCCCTCCATATCTAAATTTCTTTCTTTCAGAATCTGCCACTCCTGCCTAAAAATTCCATTTCCTGGGGCCCTTGGGTGACATTCATTTGTCTCGCCTTATTAACCTTTAATATCTTGTCCCAGGATAAATTCCCCATTCACATATAAGAGCGTGGCCCTGCAGAGAGCAAGGCCACGAGGGAACAGAGAAGGCTAGCTAGGTTGGTTTCAGACAACGACTAAGCCTCTGAGACTGAGGGCAGCTAGAGCAAGCAGGTGTGCAGTAAGGGGGTAATGGGGGCCGTGGCTTTTGTGGCAACGGCAACGTGTTGGTGATGCTGTCAGTTAGGACGGCAGCAAGGAACCTCGGTCACCACCTGGGACTAGTAGAAGCACCTGGAGCACATGGATCCACGTAAGTGGTGTGCAGGACGAGCGCATGGATGGAACTTTGTGCCTCAGTGTTTATGCATTCATTATAATGTACATTAGAAAAGTTACTGCCAACATAGCGAAACTGTCATTTCACAGATATGATGCTTACAACAAAATTAGGTTTTTAAACAGCGACTTGATTAGAAATTGATTTGCTGAAAAATGCTGAGTTCAATTACAATGTTCCTCAGACATGGTAAAAGTTGTGAAGGCGGCATGAAAATGAGTGCAGTTTTAAAAACCCCGATTTGGACTCTTCACATGTTCTCAGCAAACGCTGAGCACACTTTTTGCTCCAAGTGCCACACCAGGCCCGGGGATACCTGCCCTTGAGGAGTTCACAGCCTGGGAGCAGGGAGGCAGTGAGGCATTACGAGGCAAGGGCCCCAACGAGGCAAACTGCCTAGAAGAGGGAACATGAAAACAAGTCCAGGAACACTTGCGGGTGTCAGACAAGTGTGGGAAGGGCATGTCATCCCAGGCGGAACACGTCTGCATCAAGCTTCAGGCACCTGAAAGCAGCTATTGCTTTCAGCCTCTCTACCTGTCTGAGCCTCCGCCTCCATGAAGCGTGCTTGTTGGTAGGCGGGACAGGTAAGCAGAAAGGCAAAAGCAGATATAGCTGCCCGCCAAGGGGACAGGTCCAGCAGGGATTGGAAGCCCGCAGGCACGCTCTCTCCGGTGATCCCCATGCTGCTCCTGCCGTTGGGCCTGGGCCGTGAGCTTCTCCCCAGGTGCCACAGGGAAGCTCCAGAGGTCCTGACCACCACCCGCTTCTTGCTGTTCAGATCGTTTCACCAGCATCACCCATTCTGACATCTCAACAGCCCCAAGCCCTGCCTCTAGCTTACTTGTACGTTTGATCATTCAGCCTTTTGTCCTTGACCTTGGATTGTTCCACACCTCCAATAACCTTCCCCGCTGTGGCTCAGCGTGAGGGGCCAGACCCTTCCTTTCGCACCTCCTAAAACCAGTGTTCATCCGGCCCACAGATTAAAACCAGACAGACTTGGACAGATAGTGGTTGACTCTCCCTTTCTAAAACTAGTATGTTTCATTTCAGGAACCCTGAAAAACTGGCACGGTTGAAAGTGAAATTAATTAGAACACTTAAAATCCACCAGCAGCCACATTCAAAGCAGCAGCCAAACGTAAAGCGGCCGTCACCTCTGCCAGCCCTACTGGGCACTGCCAGCTTAAAGCATCAGGCCCCAGACAGCAAGCACCAAGGGGGCAGAGAAGAGCCGTAACGGCCTCGGGACGCTGCAGGAAGCACTCTGCACTTAGGGCTGGCTCTTCGGGCGGTACTGTAGCTGGATATCTTTAATGAGCACCCAACACACTTTTTAACACATTTCACAATCATGCCTTCCTTACAACCAATTTTCTATATTTCTCCACCCCTAAAAAGGACAAAGAAAGACAAGTAATTATGCAAAAATAAAAAAGTTGAAGAGTTTATTCAACGGTTTTTGCATCTCTTTTTCTCTCTGGTAGAAGAAAAGGCCCTTAAACTATACATAATAAGTGCCTAATAAATACAAGTTTTATAAGGTTCTAGAGCCAAAGGACATGAAAATTCAACAACATTTCAGCAAAATTCAACAACAAGAGCATAGATCCAATGCTAAGATGAGTATTTTCCTATTGATGTTGTTACGAAGCACTTAAATGATGACATTGTTAATATCTGTGACAAGTTTTTTTTTAATTTTTTTATTCTTAGTCTATCACAGTGGTCCCAATTTTTCCTCCTTTGCCCTCCTCTGCCCAGCCCACTCCACACTCCCACAGTCATTCCCACACTGTTGTCCATGTCCGTGGGTCATTCATATATGCTCTTTAACTAGTCCCTTCCCCTTCTTTCCACCAAATAACTTTTTATAAATATGATATTCGCTTTCACTTTGCATCCTCTTCTTTACTCTGCTGCTCCTGTAACTCCTGTCCTATGCTTAATTTCAAGTAGTAATTGTGACCCAGCAGCCCTTTCTCAGTTGTATGGAGACATTTCACACTGATTTCCTAAATGGGAACAATGCTGAGAGGAAAGAATTACAAACAAGCCCCCAAAAATTTTCCTTCATCTCAATTCTAAAGGAAATCTATGTCACAAAGAGTCACTGAGCACACAAGCAATGACTCAGTCTCGAGCGAGTGTTCCACGGCAAGGCTCCACGCTCGTGAGAAGAGAGGGTGCCACGGGAGGGATGAGAGCTGAAAATCAAAGCCCCGAGGAGACTTCCTCAAGGGTGAGCAATACTCCTAACGCTGAGGGTGACTTGGCATGCTCAGAGAAAGAGAGTTTTCACCCTAAAGTGAGAATCTGTTGTGGAGACTCGAAATTTTCAATAGGACATCTTTTCCCGTCTGTGTTCCCTTCATTGCTGGATCTTCAGAGGTGCCATGTTTTTCCCCAACACAAATCCCTTCGAAATGCCATCCTCCTAGACTTCGCCAAACCATGTCTCTCTCTTCCATATTTCAAAACTTGAAATACATTTATGCTATGAAAATTTGCACCATTAAGCTTGTTTCCTTTCTATCAGGTCAAAATGAGGCCTACCAGCCATAAGTACACTCTTTATTTTGCCCGAGATTAATTAGCATTTGCTTCTGTGTATGTTACCAAATTACTCCTTATAAATGGTGATGTTTTGTTTCTTTCCCTAGATTTTAAACTGTGAAGGCCAAAATAAAATCCATCCATTTTGTGTGTGTGTGTCTGCTTTCTCGTTTCTGTGTTCCAAAATGTATGATTCATTTGGATACTGTCGATTCGTTGTTCTCTCTCCCCCACCTTCCCCACTGCCGCCCTCACACGCTTTCTCTATATTATTGTGATTATTTTCTCTCCTAAACACAATTTCATCTGGCAATCATCAAAATCACAATTCAGCAAACACAATTCTCATGTGTTCAATGAGATGAATTTAATTAAAAATAGTAATAACGGTTTAACTGCACTTTATATCTCACAGATTACTTTCACATATATGGTCTCCTCTTTAAAAATTGCAGGTGTTCTTTCTAACTAAAATTTCTATATCCAAAGGAGAAACCATGAAGAAAAGTATCTTTAATTGCTTAATGGATTTCAGCTATTTAGGTATTAATCTAATCCACACCATTTATTGGTATCACTTAATAGCTATTAAAAAAAAAAAAGTTCAAAGTTCCATTTGCCCAGGAGGGAAGATTATATTTCAGGATTAAAGCGGGAAGGGAGGGCCGGCTAAGAAAATGATTGCTGCTTCATTAGGAGAACTAATGCCGCGACTTCGCCCCTTTCAGAAGAATTTCACCGATTTTCTGCTTGCTGGCTAATCTTAGTGGGAATTAAGAAAACACAAAAAAAGGTTTAAATTGTTCCATCCACCAACTGTTTCTGAAAGCTCTTAATTTAATCCTGGGAGGAACCTGTTGACACCAAGTAATACTGGAGAAACTTTATATAACTTGTGAGCTGCTTTTATTCTGCTGAAGACTCTGAAATCTAAAACTAGGGCTACAGCGCAATCTAGTGGTGAGAAGGGAAGAGCCAGGAGCCTTGAATGAGGCTGCTCCCTATGGCTTTTGATACCTGTCCACAGTGCAGCCTAGGAGCAAACTACTTAACTCTTTTCTTCCACTGAGATATGTGACATGTTAGGACATCTAATAAGCAGAAAATTCCTAATGATAACAGTCTCTCTTACCCGCCCACCCACTATTAAGTCTTCCTCTCCAATTATAGAGATGAGTCCCAACACTATGGGTTGGGAGTTGCTCAGGAAACGGCAAGTAGGAATGGAGGGAGAAGAAACTGGGCTCCCCCCAGTTCATGGAAAAAAAGAAACAATGTATGAGCAAAAAACGATGTTGACCCTGTTTGGTTCTCAGTAAACGGATTTAGAGTGATGATGATGATAATGATGGTGGTGATGGTGGCAGTGGCCTTGGCGAGAGCTGACCTTTATCAAGTGCTTATCACATACCAAGTTTTGAGTATCCATTATAACTTACAAAACCCACCCCAAAACCTTATAAGCCCCACTTCACTAATGAGGAAACTGAGGCAGAGAGTGGCTGTTGTTTTCCCAGGGTCATATAGAAAATAAGAGGTAGATATGAGATTTGATTATATTAATAGTGATGTTCAAGGGCTAATTTTCAAATTTAGAAAAACAGAGTTAACTTTCTGAAGTAACATACTGTCTCCAAAGTCAAAACAGAGGAGACCAGACAGCAGCAACCAGGAGCCCACATCCCTTTTGCAGACTTGTCTGTCCAAGCTGCCTGGCCTTGGTTTCATGTTTATTTTCCCCTGCCCCTGACACACACACACACACACACACACACACACACACACGCTGAGCCATGACCAACAGGCAATATGTTTTTGTCCCCTAAACACAAAGCAGCCTTGATGTTGCAGCACGGGCCGATGGGCTGATGCTCTTGGGGGTGGAGTGGAAGGAAACTCGAAGAGAACTTCAGTACAGTTTCCTCTCCATTTTACAGAAGACGAAGCAAGACAGTTGTTTTTGCAAATTCAAATTTATGAAATGTTTATTAAAGATGAACCACCCGCAAGCACTGTTGATCGTCAGCTGGAGGTGGAGGCGGGTAGACAGAGGTGAACAAGTCCTGATTCTGGCCATGAAAGAGAACATAGTCCAATAAAGGAGACAGGCTGATCAAACAACTATAATTGTATGGAAGGACATACAAAGCGTGGGGCAATATTAATAATTAATAATAATAATTATGTGTTGAATTCTATATTCAGTCAGTGCCAGATATATTATATACACAGTCATACACCACATAACAATATTTTAGTCAATGGCAAACTACATACATGATGATTGCCCCATAAGATTATAATGGAGCTGAAAATTTCCTAGCACTTAGTAACATTGTAGCCATTTGGTAGTGCGACACATTACTGTCTTTGTACCAGTTTCAGTCTATCGATAGTGAGCTATCGGCTAGCAATGCCTGGGGGCACTTCCTTGGGACCATGAGCTTCCCACAGACATTTTCCCTTTCTAAACCAATGGTACAACTGAGCCGACCCTTGGGGATCTTACTATGACACCCTTCAATGATAACCATTAAAAAACTTTGAAGAAAAAAGACTTTATTACTTACAGATCCTGAAGCATACAAGGAATGCAAGGAAGCATGCAGAGAGAGAAGGGGGAGGAGGCCTCTGGGGTTCTGCTTTTACTGGGGTTGAGGGTGGAGAACTAGAGTTTTGGGGGCTCACTCTTCATTGATAAACTTAAAACCTAGAAGGCAGACTTCAAAGCATGGGCAGAAGGAAAAATAATTAGTCCAGTTGCAGAAATCTAGATCTCCAAAACGGAGAAGCCTGACCCTTTCATGTAGTAATGCGTTTATTTGAGGTAGCTATCCTCGAATCAAAGCTCAAGTCGGGCACTTGTGTTACAAAAAGAAAAGCCACTGTCAGAGCTCTCACTACAATTACATGTTTATGATGACGCTGGTGTAAACACACCTGCTGCACTGCCAACCGTATGAAAGTACAGCGCACACCATCGCAGGCGTGGGCCATACCAAATAGCTCTGTGTAAGTGCACTCCGTGATGTTTGCAGGACCTAAAATCGCCTAACGACGCATTTCTACCCTCATCAGTAAGCAGCTTATGACTGTATCACAACTCTGAAATGTACAAAAACTCAGCAATTGGTATCATCGTCATACCCGTTTTACAGACAAGGAAACAGGCTCAAAGAGGTTAAGTTGCTCCCATGCGCCTATCGAAGATCATAAGAGTCAGACGTGGGATTTTTAACCCAGCTTTTTGGATGGCAAGGCCAATATTTTCAACCCTAGAAACTGATTACTACTCAAAAATAAAGAAGAGATAACTATCTGCTTGAGAGATCAGGGAAGGCTTTGCAGAGAAGGGTATAAAGCACACTATCTGAGACAGAGTGGCCACTGAAAAATCTATTCAACACTTGAATATATATATACATATATGGACACTCCAGTTACATCTGCAATAATCAAAGTGGAGAAGTTATTAACATGTACATATATCAGAAACCTGTTTCTAACAAAATCTCCCTCTTACACTTTTGAAAAGGCCCTGAGGAATAGGAGACGAGTTCTGGTGTGAGTCCTGTCTCTGGGTAGCTTGCGAGCACCCTCCGCCTCAGCCTCCTCGCCCGCTGTGGTCCTCTCAAATTGGAGATGCCCTTTGTGCTGGGTATCTCGATTTGCCCAGCGTGGCACTCCCCATGTCTCCACCCTCATCCTTGCCCTGGCAGGCTAGTGACATGGACTGCACCAGGTGGCTTCTTGTGCTCTGGCTTCCAGCTTGGCCTGCCTAACAGTAGGCAAGGCACGAAAGCAGAGGAGGGGAGGGAACAAAGGTTAGGGTATCTGTCCCTCTTCTTTTGCCCAGCGAAGTCATTCCAAGCAGATTTCTCCCTCTACCTACCTTGGGTCCTAGCTCTGGATCCCTCACTGTCTCTGGTGACTGCTCATTGCCTTACCCTTCAGGTTTTCCAGCCCCAGCTACGACCTCCTCACACCTTTGAAACAGTCCCTTGTGAAACTGTCCTCGGTTGGTGCCATTTTTTCGTGCTGGGGCCCTGACTGACATGCCAGTCATTACTTGTCTGCTCACTGGCTCACATGATCCTCTAAGGGAAACTGCTCTATCCAACACCCACTCCCCCAGAAAGCCATGTATTGCACTGTCTGAGTTCTCTGCCTGACCCGACCCAGCCCAGCTGGACCAAGCATGGTCACTCGACAGAACACTCCATCACAGAAAAGTTACCTGTGACTTGCAGGGCCTGTTTACAACAGATGAGCTCAGCTAACCAGGTTTTTCCTAAGGAATTAAGATTCAAGAGGCAGAGACTGGTTGACAACCTATGGGACCACTGAGCACACTTGGGAAAGTATTTGGGATCATGCACAAATAACTGTCAGGAGGCGGCTACGAGGAGAAAGAGGAAAAATCAACAATCATAGAGAAGCACAGATACACTGAGAGAGAAAGGAGCTACTCTGCGATGTGCTCTCAGTTCCTCCATTCTCGCAGAGTTTCACCTGCACGAATCCCAGCTGGAAAGTATTCCTGAACTTGAACACCCATGAAATCACTGCATCCGTACCAAAACAGCCCTTTACTTGAAGCACCCTAAATGCCTGTTACATGGCAAGTAATATACTGGGCACTGAAAATAGGGCTGAACAAAACAAAGTCACTGCCCTCAGGAGACTTATATCTGGTGGGTTGCTGGTGACAAAGTGGTGCGGGACAAGGGAGGTAAAACATGTGAAGTACCCTTGAGAGAATAATAGCGAAGTAAGAAAAAAAATCTTTGAATCAGCGGCATCTCTAAACTATATACATGGACGATAAAAACTATTGAGTGAAACTGATGAGAAATAAGATACAAAGTGTCAAAGCAAGTCCTTATAAGATACCAATTGAAAAGGGCAAAATCATCGTTTTACAACGGGGAAACCTAGAAGTCACCGCCTCACACAAGTGATCAAAGCCAATGTCACCACTGCCAGGACATGGACTACATGCGCTTGCTGATAAACATTAGAAACAAATTGAAAGACATGCTATAAATAAATTCCCTGTGCTCCTCAAATTGTCAAGATCATCAAAGTCAGGAAGGATGAAATGAGTGTTCTATGTTAAACAAGACTAAAAATACATGACAACAAAATGCAAAGCGTGATACTGAATTGGATCCTGCTTGAGAAAATAAATTCTGTTTGCTCAGAGGACACTTGGAGCACTTCTGGATGAGGAAAATGAGACATAGGATTTTATGTAACGACATGCTTATAAAGACGTGAACTATAGCACAGATAATCTGCCTCTCAAGTCTTTGAGGTTCCAGTCTATCATAGTCATCCAATCACTCCAAATTTTGGTTTTTGTTTTATTATTATTTCTGTATTGTCATCAGCTCACACGAAGAAGAGGTTTGTCTGTAGCAATAAAATCTCGGCAATGGCTCTTCCTCTGGTCTCAGGGTTTCTATTCTGTAGGAAAAATTCTGTGCTGCTAAACACGCTTATTAAATGGCAACATCACGAAGCCAGCTCCGGTGAGTCAGATGAATTTCCCATCTCTGTTCAAATCCGTTGTCCGTTGATATTTCAAAAATAAACACGCAGGCGATCAATGGTCACATTGTGACAGCATCAGTTCTGGCTGAAAGGTCTATATTTTTGGATTTCAAAGTATTTCAGGGGGCATTGAATGTTTTGAAAACTCAGAGAAGTCGGGGAAGAAGTCCTAGGTAACAAATGTCTATTCAGGAACTGAGTATAAAGCCCTAATAGATAGCTTAGTTTACTGCCCAGTAAAGATAAAGAAATAAAAGGAAAACCTTTAGCTTCCATTAGGTTTTTATGGTGAGCTGCTGAAGCTTAATCGAGGTACAGTGAGCTGTTCAAAAATGTACATGTTACAAAATAGAAACTTAGATGAATGGCCATCACCAGTGAAAGAGAAAAAAGGAATAACAGCAACTTTTCATACTCATAGACTTACTGAATTTCAAGCTTTTGATTTTTCTCCAAGGTGAAAATGTATGTTTGATTCTATATTTAATAGTCACCCCTTAGTTTTAACTGGGTGACTATTCAATATGACTGTCTTCTTCTTCAATTTCCAATGTTGGAATGTCCTCGACTGCGTAACATTTCATTTTGCTCTGCGTTTTTTAATTAGCTATTTTCCACTTAATAAAAGTACTTTGCCATGCGATATAACACCAGATTTGCATAGCAAAACATTGTTCTGCTAAACATCTTCATCTTTGACCTGGAAGATGAGAATAAAAGCCAGGTCCACTGAATGCTGGGAAACACTAAAAGCAGTGGGAAGCTCTTACGTGCTCAACCCAAAGCTGATCTGAAAAAATGCGCTGTGCTTGGTAAGAAGTCACTTTAGCACATGACATAAAGGAAAGCTCAGAAATGTAAAATAAATATGACTATACTGTCAACAATGAAACTGATGAATATCGAACAATAACATTAGTAAACACTGTGTGTCACTGCACAGTTCTAAGCAGTAAATATGTGTATTAGCATATGTAAACTAAGTAATATATGTAAACTAAGCTAATCCTCCCAAAACCCCTTTGAGGTAGGCACTAGTATTATTCCCATTTTACAGAAAGACTGACTAGCTCGGCCAGATTGAGTGTGAGTTGAGATTTAAACCCAAGCAGCCTAGCTCAGAGCCCGCGCTCCTGGTCACATTAATCAGCCAGCGGACGGTTCACGAGTATTTAATGAGTGCTGTGTTTTCAGTACCGCTGAGGCTGTGTTGGTTTTTGCTGCAATAACGGGCGACCTCCATTTCCTTGTGGTTTACTACAGTGTGTATTTCTTGCTCACATTATATAAAAGTGGTGGGTTACTCTGACTCTGATCAGCACTGCTGGGTTTGGCTTGGTTCCGCTCAGCCCAGAAATGGGAGTCTTCTCCTACAGGACGAAGATGAAGGGAGAGCTCCACCCTGGGGCATGGCGTGGGCAGGAATTTTAGAGCTGTAGAGAGAAGTTCAGCAGGGCACGCATTGGCTGCTTCTGACTGAATATAGCAAATGTCCAGTCTGCTCGCATCCCACTAGCCCAAGGAAGTCACACGGCCAAGACAAAAGTCAATTCAGTAAAGCTGTCTGCTTCTCCCATGGGTGGCATAGGCTAGTCATACAAACGGCATGAATGGCTGGGAGCAATAAGCCGATAGCTCAAGGCCTCTTTACCCTTTCAAAGTGATCTCACGATTAATTTCAGAAAACAAGACTAGTGTAAAAATAATTAGAGAACCATGCAAGATACAGGCGGTCCTCACTTTGCATGGCACCATGTTGAGTGAAACATAACATAGGAACCATGTCCTTGCTTTGCAAGATCCTGTGGTACCGGAGATTTGGTAAAGCAGCACCATGCAAAACAAAGACTGCCTGTACTTAATAAAAATATCCAATAATGCTCAGCTGTGAAATGGGACCTTACTGCATGTTCTCCTCGGGGCATTTGGAATGCAATTCAAACCATGCCTGCAAGGCCCTTAACCCTCTGGCCTTTGTCCACCTTCAGGCCTCATCATCGCTTCCTTTCTTCACTGCACGCTAGCCCCAAGGCCTTTGCACATGCTCTTCTCTCTGCCTGGAGTCCTTTCCCAGCAGATCTTTATAAGTCTGGCTCTTTTTAGGCATGAAGTCTCACCTGCAAGTTGACATCTTCAGGGAGGCCTACCTTGACCAGTCAACCTAAACTAACCTTTTACCACCTTATCATTCTCAGGTCCATTATCCTGGTTTGTTTTCTGCAGAAGCTTTACCACTACTTAAAATTTTCTTATCAATATATATATTTACATATTAATGGTTTGTCTCCTCTTGGGAATGTAAGCTCTAAGGAGCAAAGAACTTGTCTGATGTCCTCATTCTATCCTTACTGACCAGGTCATTGGCTGCCACATACTGGATGTGCAATAAATATTATTGAATGAATGAATAAATGTAGACAGGAGCCAGGTTAGCTAAGGACTTGCGGTCATGGTTTGGATTTTTTTTTTTTCTAATGTGTTGGGAAGCACTCGCACATTTCTGCAATTGTAAACAATCATATATGGGTTCTCTAACTGTGCCTTCTTAACCCAGCTGTGTCATTTCTAGGACAGAGATCACCACCCCAATCAATAATTCTCAATCTTAGTTACATTTTGGAATTATCTAGTGGAATGAGGAGGTGCAGGGAGCAACTTTTTAAAAATCCTGCTGTTTAGGTTCCAACCCCTAGGAATTCTGATTTAACGTGTGTGGGCTGAGGCCAGAATGTGAGAAGTTTAATGGTCCCCAGTGATTCTAATATTCGGCCAAAGTTAAAAACCACTGGTCCCAGTGAGTTTGAAGTATAGCATGGATTCAGAAGATGCTTTTTGGCTCTTCGAGCATGGCCGATTTAAGCATTTGGCTTCATTTTTACAATGTCTGACAAATAGTGGGTGTTCAGTCAATATTTGTTAATTGGCTTTCTAGAATATACTTGATAAGTGAATAAATGAATGAACAAAGGGATGCTTTAACTAGAACTTATAGGAAATTAGTGGAGGCAGAGGTCAGTGTGGACAGTTGTCAGATGAAACTCTGTAACAGGCAGTAGGCATGAATCGGCCGGCTCCCCTATGTCCACTTCTCTTTGTTATAAACTGTTCTAGAATCCTGGGACATCTAAATTGGAATTGGCCATGGAGACCATCCAGCACAGTGTTTCATACTATTCTTTGGGTCACAGACCCTTCAGAATTTAATGAAAGTTTGGACACTCTCTCCCATCTACCCCTTCCCCACATTATACCTCCATAATTTTGAATCCAACTTGGGCAGGTTTGGCCAGCTCCTAGACAATGTTTACTCAAATCCTAAGGTCCAACTCAAAGTCCCCACTGACAGAACATGAAACTGAATCCCAGACAGAGCAAGTGAGCTGCTGGAAGCACAAGCCAACAGGGACAGCAACTGGACTGGAACCTATTTCCCACACCAATGAATGTAGTTGCCAGCCTTGCTTCACATACCTATTGCGGACAAAGTTAAAAGGATAAATTTGTAACTATTTTGTATTTCTTTCTCCCTTCCCTTGACTTCTCAAACCTATATGCCATAAAATTCCAATAGCTAATCTAACCCTACAAATGTGCCACTTCATTAAAACTTGGAAATTGAGTTTCTTGAGCAGCCAAGTCCTCCAGGTCTTTAACGTTTTCACACCAATCTGTAGGAATCTAGTGGAGGGAAATGGCCTCGAATAAAGCAGAGTAACCTTAAAACGAGGACCAGCAAGTGGCCAGCCCCCAGAGCAGCGATCTCAACCAGTCGGCGTCTGCGGACGTACAGCCGAGGAAGCAAAACCTGAATCTCATCGTTGTAGATGTCAGGACATGTAATGTCAAGAACAGACACGGCAGAGAGCTGGATAGCAAGTGTTCTGAATAAATATTAGTTCAGAAAACAACAGGAACAAATGAAATCAAAGGATTCCTGAATTTTAGGAGGAGAAGAAACTGGCCTCTCCACGGGAGGGGTCTTCAGAGACTCTCTTTTGAATGACACGGCAGAGCGCAATTGTTTATGGATGGCTCCGTGAGCCTGAGGGAGGTTTATTGAGGTTTGCCTAAAGTCAAGCTCCTTTCTGTCTTAGAAAAGTACGCGGGTGCGGCATACTGGCAGTGTGCCAAAGGATCCAGAAGGGATCTTCTACTATCTACTTCTTTCTCTCCTTCCTCTTGTCTGAGGATCTGGGGAGCCACACTTGTAACTAGCACCTCCTCCAAAGTCCAAGGAAAAGAACAAAACCTAAATCAGTCACTAGACTATTTACAAGAGTAATGGGGAAAAAGCCACTGGCATCTTTGCCCAAAATGGCACTTGCAAACGTCATATACGCATGTCTTCTCCTAGTTATTAATATATCTTTCCTTGCTGGGCACAACATTAAGACTCAAAATACAAAATAAAATTGTCAGACCGAAGGTTCATCCTGCCCAGGAAAGGGCCAATGGGTCACTGTGAAGGGACATGGCAGGTGGCCCATTTATACCCACTTCCTCCAGGATGCCTCCGGCCACTCTGTGACGCCAGGAGCCAGTCACCTAAAGCCGCTACTTACATTGTCAAACATTTCTAACATCTTTTTCTATTTTCAGATAATTATTTTCAACATGTGTGCCTTTTAACAATTACTTCCACAAATTTATTGTCCCATCTCACTTTCTTAATCACATCGAACTTGGGATTGGATTAATTAAGAGTACATAATCCTCAATACACTAGTGAAACCCGATATCACCTCGGGTACTGTAGCCATTCCACGGGGTAGACTATGTGTCTCAGCTTGCGACTAAGAATACCTTTCCTCTGAAATAGCTGAGCTCCTGAACATGCCACTTATACAAAGCATGTCATTTGTTAATGAGTTTTAAATATAAAAACCGTGTCTGTCAACTTGTTGAGAGAATATTGACCAAATATTTCCATCCACTATGAGTATCAAAAGATTATGTGGTACACCTGAAATGAATATAAAATAATAGTGAATGTATACGGTAATTAAAAATAAAACTTTTAAGAGGTTATGCAACATTCAGGAGAGCCAGTATACGTGATGCATGGACATTGGGAAACCAGCAAATGTGACTCTCAACCCACACTTTACCTCTCTGCATCCAAACCTTATCCCGTAACTTAGCAGATACATGGCACTTTATTAGGGGGTGCCGGATAGTGAGCCTCCACTGGTCGAGGCCCAGGAGCTGACATTCCTAACCTTTCATCAGTCACCTACCACAGCCAGGGGCAGCTTCTGTCTGAAGACTTCAGGTATCCCAGGAAAAGCTCTGCTCTGTAAAGACGAGCCCGAGCTGTGGGGCCCAAGTTCAGCAAGCTCCCTGCCTGGGGGGCCACCTCGGCATGTGAGGCGTGAGGAGGGGTGGGTGCACCCAGGCTAGAGGCGGAGGTGGGACTCAGTTCTTTGATCCATGCCAGCGTCCTCAAGCCTCACCCCGGTTCTTTTTCAGCTTTCCAAGGGTAGGGTCATCTTACCAACTACATCAGAATGCACTCCGAGAAAGAGAATTTCAAGAAAGCATTTGCTTATGAGAGTAAATCTAAAAGTTTTCATCACAAGAAAAAATAAATTTGCAATTGTGTGTGCTGGTGGATGCTAACTAGACTAACTGTGATAATCATTTGGCAAGATATATAGACAAATATCAAACTACTATGCTGTATACCTGAAGCTAATATACTGTTGTATGTCAATTATATTTCAATTTTTAAAAAAGTACTTGCCCCTTATGGTTTCATGTAGATTTCCTTTCCTCCTCCTCCTTCTCCTCAAAGCTGTTACCCTAGAGAGAGCCTTGTATATTGTCTTAAGCATGGATTTTGTCCTTAACCTCTATCAGAGCTCCTCTGCAGGATGGAGCTTCTGGAAATGGGTATTGGTCACAGTGACATGCCATATAAAGGTCTGCAGTAACAACCTGAAAATTAATAAAATTTTGTTGCCCCCAAATATGACTGGTAACTGTGCTTTTAAACCAACTCTTATGCAATTGGAGTAGGGTGGTGCTTCCTGAGAACAAGTTGCTTTAAAGTACAGCCAAGTATGATCCTTACGGAAGGCGCAGCACTAAAACACAAATCAGAAACCTAGCTACAATCATAGATTTTTCAAATTCCTACAAATCAATATCCAGTCTTCAGGCTGAGAAATATTCTGCAGAAAATCAGCCATTCCTATTACCTTCTTTGCATAAAAAATCTGGTTCATCCACAATTGATAAAAGGTGGTCATTGTCCCTTTAACCTGTTGATTTATTGGAGAGAGTTCCCAAATCCTCCTTTTGCCAGTGTTCCTCCCTGATATTTACCTCATGTGAATATTAGGAATAGATTAATTATATATGGAAACCTCAAAGAGATGTCAAGAGGTGAAATTATTGGAAATGTCTGAGGTGCCTGTTGGTTGCCATGCCTGGTAAGGAAGCTGAGAGCCCCATTAGTGACAAGGGTCATTAGACAGCCCCGACTTTGAATAACGTTTATTCAGGCAGAGGGAGAGGACCTTTCAGAAGGACAGACCTCTGATTCCCTGTAATTTAAAGGAGAGAGCCACCTTATGCAGCTCTCTCATTTGAATTCTATAAGACCCAAAGACAAGCACTTCCTCTCTGCAATAAGCATGGAGGCCCATAATAGCCACAGAACTATTTTCAAGAAGAAGTTCCCTTTTGCACACTTAGCAGCTGCCAGGAGAGACATAAACAGCCCACTGGGGGCTAAAGTAAGCTGGACTCCCAAGATTAAAGGAAAAATTTGGAGACAGGGTCAATGGGGAAGCTGGCCACTTATTAGACACCAACATTAGTTACGCTATTAGTCTCCAGTATTAGACCCATTAGCTCCAGGATCCTGTTGAGACTGAGAAGATAGAATGCAAACATTCTTAAGTGTGCAGTCAGAGAGGAAGAGTCACAAAAGCTACTCGTTTAGGGTGACAACTTTTCCCTACTTAAAAACCAGAGCAGCCAGTGGAAAGAAAATTATTTTGTAATGACATCAAATATGTGCAGACTTCCGAATTTGACGCGAAGTGGCTCCCCACTTGTATGTCCAGCCAGGATGTCAGAGTGACTCCTGTGTACTTAGGTACAAAGAGTCCTGAGAAAGCCTGAGGTCAAGGTCATGAGAGACCTAGGACAGCCAGCATTACAGTGTCATCGTTACCACAAGGCCACATGATCAAATGTTCCCCTTTCTTACTTCATCTCCGGCCTGCCCTCTACTTTCTAGAAAAAAGGCAGAATAGACCCCTGACTAATAAAAAGGGCAAGTATTCAAGGAACAAGGAGACTGCCAAAATATTGGCTAGGAGGGCACTGTTCAGGGATTGGCCATGGGAAATAAATATGAAGCAGATAAGGAGCAAGAGAACCAGGGGGTGACTGGGAACCAAGTCCTTAGACAGCATGGATGGTCACAAAGTGGGTAAGCTGAAGTCAGTCACGATGTACCAAGGGCAAGAGCGAGAAGGTTTTTAAGAACAAAACATGGCATTTTGACCAGAAAGAAGAAAAACTGAGACGATCACAACAGTGTAAACAGAAGCAGAAAGAGAATGACTTAGGCAATCAGGCAGCACAGGGAGAGCTGTAGTTCTTGTGATTCACGGGCACGTCAGGCTGCCATTTGCATGCAGCACATGGGAAAATGGTACGAGACAGAACCAAAAAACCCCAAAGAGGTGATTATATAAAAATATCTAAAAGCCCTAAAACTTTTTAGTGGGAAAGAGTTCAAACTATACAGAAGAGTTGTTCACTGTTCTGAAGAGTTATTCAAAACCAGTAGGTGAGCACTTATTTAAGAATAAGGGAAGTGGTGGGTTCACAGAAGAAAGGAAAGTAGTTGTCCTTAAAACAGAAAAGGAAAGCATGAAGGAGGCCCCTGTCTCCTCCAAAAAGAATTTTAAAGGAGCACACTCACACCCCCACAAAAAAAAAAAATCTGGGTTTTATAATCTAGCACTCCAGAGTCAGTAACTTGTCTCTGAAGCTTATTACCTATGTGTCTTCAGGCAATTTGTCTCCACACTTCAGCGTGCTCACTTTTAAAATGCAGCTAACACTGTATCTACCTACCATTAGATTATTGCAGAAATTAGCTGAGACTTCCAGTCAAGATGGAGGAGTAGGTAAACACACTTTACCTCCTCACACAACTACAGAAAAAATTAGAACTAGACCTCAAAACAAATATCACTGAGAACTGTTAGAAAATTGAGCTGTATGGAAGTCTGACAAACAAGGATTAAAACAAGCCCCATTCATCCAGATGGGTAGGAAGGGTGGAGACACAGAGATGGGTGGAGACACAGAGATGGGTGGAGACACAGAGATGGGTGGAGACACAGAGATAGGTGGAGAGGCGCAGAGACACCGTGTGGAACAGAGAGGTGGCAGAACAGGTGGTCCCACAGTCACATGTGGTGGCTAAAAATCAGGAGGGATATGTCAGGGGTGAGGGATACCAGCCCCAGGCCCGGCGTCATGACCCAGGGTTTCAAGGCCAGGAAGATTTATCCACCTAACTCTGGGTGCAAAAACAAGAGGGGGTTGGGGCGGTGGAAGAAACTGCCAGATTTTCAGGAGACTCCTCTTAAAGGGCCTGCAAGGACCTAGGACTCACTCAGACCCACCCACTCTTGAATTCAGCACCAGGGCAACAGCTGGAAGGGCACCAGTCACATATGGGGAAAGTGAAGTGCCTGGGAACAGGGTAAGTGCCAGGCAAACCTCCAGAAGCCGGGCAGCAGCATTGTCCCCTTTCCGAGCCCTCCCCAACACACAACCAGAAAGTGGTGAAGGGGGTTGCCCACCCCTGGCGATTACCTAAGGCTCTACCCCACACAATTTACAGGTGCCTTTTCTAAAACAGCCCACACTACTAAGACAGGGAGTCAATGAAGGTCTATCTAATACACAGAAACAAATATAGGAATGCTGCCAAATTGAGGAGACAAAGAAATATAGCCCAAATGAAAGAACAGAACAAAACCCCAGAAAAAGAACTAAACAAAATGTTGATAAGCAACCTATCAGATGCAGAGTTCAAAACACTGGTGATCAGGATGCTCAAAGAACTCACTGAGTATGGCAAAAGCATAAAAAAGACCCAGGCAGAAATGAAGTTTACATTAAATGAAATAAAGGAAAATCTACAGGGAATCAATGGTGGAGGGGATGAAGCCAAGATTCAAGTCAATGATATGGAACATAAGGAAGAAATAATCATTCAGTCAGAACAGCAAGAAGAAAGAATAATTTTATTTAAAAAACAAGAATAGTACAAGGAACCTCTGGGACATCTCCAAATGTACCAACATCTAAATCATAGATAAGCCAGAAGGAGAAGAGTAAGAGCAAGAAAATGAAAACTATTTGAAAAAATAATGAAAGATAACATCCCCAGTCTAGTGAAAGAAATAGACATACAAGTCCAGGAAGCACAGAGAGTCTCAAACAAGTTGGATTCAAAGAGGATCACACCAAGACACATCAAAATTGAAATGCCAAAATTTAAAGATAAAGAGAGAAACTTAAAAGCAACAAGAGAAAAGATGAGCGTTACCTACAAAGGAGTTCCCATAAGACTGTCAGTTGATTTCTAAAACAAAAAACAAAAAACTTTGCCAGCTAGAAGGGGTTGGCAAGAAGTATTCAAAGTGATCAAAAGCAAGAACTTACAACCTAGGTTACTCTATCCAGCAAAGCTATCATTTAGAATTGAAGGGCAAATAAAATGTTTCACAGACGAGGTAAAGCTAAAGGAGCACATCATCACCAAATCTTTATGACATGAAATGCTAAAGGGACTTACTTAAGAAAAAGAAGAAGATCAAAACTATGAACATTAAAATGGCAATAAATTCACAACTATCAAGAACTGAATCTAAAAAACAAACTAAGCTGACAACAAGGACAGGAATAGAATCATAGATATGGAGATTGTTTAGAGGGCTGTAAGCTGGGAGGAAGGAGGGGGAGAATGGGGGGAAAGGTTCAGGGATTAAGAAGTATAAATTGTAAACTGGTACGTACAAAATAGACAGGGGCGTGCTACAAATAGAATAGGAAATATTGAAGCCAAAAAACTTGTAGGCATGACCCATGGACATGAACTAAGGGGTGATTCTGGAGGGAATGAGGGTACCAGATGGAGGGGAACAAAAGGGAAAAATTGGGACAACTGTAATAACACAATCAGTAAAATATATTTTACAAATAAATAAATAGATAAAAAGAAATGTAATTAAAAAAACAGTGATTCAGTGGAAAATGTCAGCACAAAAAGAGGATAATACCATAACCAAATTATTTTGCCTATGCATGCCTTATATGTGCATGTGATGCAATTCTAAAATTATATTTAACTAAATCTAAAATAGCTCCTACAGTATGTACAAAATAACCATTTTTGTTGTTAAAAAAGCACTGTATTAAAGTTTAACTGGCTTTTTTTCCCCTTAATTGTGCATAAAATAATGGTGTATGTTAAAACCATTGGTGTGTGACAGTCAGTAAGATATGGCATTATAAAATTCTAATCTATCTAGCTGTTTTTGTTTACAATTATTTCCTCAGACTGATTTTTCAGGAATTGGCTTTACTCAGCCAAGAATATTTTTGCTGTATACTCCCAGAAATAGTCTACAAAATATTGTAATTTGTAATAAATGTTCCTGTATCTTAAAATTCTTATACTCATTGTACTGTACCCATTTATTTCTGCTAATTTAAATTAAGAAAAATAGCACCTCATAATTGTCTTAAGGCTTTTTACATTATCTACATTGAAAACATTTAAAAATATTTCTTAACTATTTTATTCCTCCTCCAAATAAAGTCTATTTCTGGCAAAAAAAGAATAGAAAAGAAAAGAAAAGAAATTAATGGAGATAAAGTACATAAAACTCTTGGAATAGAGTAAGCAGTGAGCAAAAGGTAGTTTAAAAAAAAATCTTATTCTATTCAATATACCCTGTGGATAACATTTATTTCCATGGAGTGCATTAATGGATGCTCTTGATGAAAATCCTGAGACCAGAGGAGGAGGGATGTGGAGGAAAGTAGAAGAGGGTACGTGGGGATAAATGGTGATGGAAGACTTGACTTGGGGTGGTGAACACACAATACAATATACAGATGATGTATCATAGAATTGTATACCTCAAACCTATATAATTTTATTAACCAATGTCACCCCAATAAATTTAATTTTAAAAAGTCCTGAGATCTCAAGAAAGGGTTAAGTTTAGAAAGTTTTCACTTGAAGTTGCCAGCAGTTTGCCAGAAAACTCATTTATTTAGCAGGTTTTTTAAATGACCACAAACTCTTTGACATTCCTCTCCTCAAAAGTGAGGATCTCTGTCCCCATCTCTTTTGTCTTCATAGGCTTATCACCACTGTAACAAATAGAATGGCAGAAGTGATACCCTAAGACTTCTGAGGCTGGGCATCAGAGGCCACACAGCTTACACCTACTTCTCTTGGGGTGCTTGCTCTGGGGGAAGTAGGCCACCACGCAAGAAATCTGACTCTCCTGAAACCACCATTCTGGAGCAGTCGCAAGGATGATCAGCCCACAGCCAGCATGACATGCCATCACCCTGTGACTCAGCCTCTTGGACACCCAGACCAATCAAGCCTTCAGATGACAGCAGCCCCAGCCAACCTCTGACCACCATCACATAAGATGTCCCAGGTGAGACATTCGAAGCCAAAAATGTGAATTTCTGAGTGGCAATTGGGTGAGCAAAATAAAAATGGATGCCAGTTTACATTACTAAGTTTTGAAATAATTTTAGGCTGCAGTGGTAACAAGAACACTTTTGCGAAATACCTCACAAGCCTAATATGAATAGACTTGATATGACAGTACTCTCCTTAGACCATGATGAAAATTCATCTTCACGATTAACAAGCCCATGGACACAATGCTTCCGGATTCTTGCCATGTTTTCCTAATGCCTATTTGGTCGGTGAATTCAGAACCCTAAAGAAAAACCCACTTTCTCATCCTCACTTCTGCCACCTGTTTGATCATTTTGATGTTGATTAACAGTAATTCTGTGTTTCTTATGTTCTTCCAAGTGTGATGAGTGGCTCTAATCATTCAAACCAGGACAGAGCACCTGTGTCCATGGCAGGTGGGACTGTGGTCCACAGGAGACCAAAAGATTGGCAGTCCCAGCCCTTCCTTCATCAACATGGCAGCCCCTCTGTCAGCATCTGTCTGCTTAGAAAATAGACCATTGTTGGTGGAATCCATGAGCCCTCAACTTGTCAATAGTCATGCCTTTGAAGGGATGAGGGTGGGGGTCGAGATAAAAAATACAAACCCCATTTTTTAATCCTCTGAGGTTTAATGGCTGTTTCACTGCTGTTAAGATTTTTGAGAGATAGAGTGTGCCTGAGAAAAATATTATGGCAAAGGGAGAACAGTACAAATTGGTTTCCATAGCAACTTCTCAGATAAAAGTAATGGTTCTACCCAGCCTAGAGGGAAAAGTAGTAAGACTAAAACATTCTCAAAATAAACACTTGCATGACTTTATTTTTTCCTTAAGTATTTAATTTTATGCAACTTGCTTGTTGCACTTATTATAACTCTTACCGTGGCAGAGTGTTTCCCCATGATTCCTTGCTTCTGAGAAACCTATGAGATGCAGAACTGTTCTCTGGTGCACAGTGATATTTTACACCCTGTGAAAAGAATAGAGCACAACATTTTAAAGTAAGTGGATCTTAAAGAGTCCAGCCCCAAGACCTAAAGTGGCTTTCCCAATGTCATTCTTAATTGAAAGTTTACTTCACGCTCACTCTACTTACCTGAAAATATTCCCGATTGATTTCACAGGACTCTTGTGAATATTAATTGAGGCAAAGTTATAAAAATTTTTGTGCAAATCGAAAATACAGAAGTAGTAACGATGGTAGCAGTAGCATTGGTAATAGTATCAATAATAGTGATATCATTACTAATGTTGGCAGAACTAGAACCCAGGTCTCCTGAATAGGCCACCACTACTGTGGGTTGTTTTTTGTGTTTTTTGGTTTCTTTTTGCTACCGTCCCACCAATGTTGGAGTCCAATCCTCATAATGAAAATTCAGTGGCACAAAATCCATCCAACCAAAGAATTAGTCTCGCTGCAGTTAGATTTAGTCAGGGCTTAAACAATGTGACCAAAGGATAGAAGAATCAAGGTAGAGTGAGGCACCAACCTTGTATCCTGCCACTTATTGGTCGTCAGAGTGTCCTGTTTTTGGCAGCACTTGCTGCAACTCACAGGGCATTTCAAACACCACAGCTGTTCTGACTCACAAAATGCTAAATAGATTGGGGGGGGGGTGTGGATAAAAGAGAGACAAGGTGAATTCTGGTCAGGAAGAACAAGAAGTTAGGAAAGCATACTTTTGGCCAAACTTTACATTTAAAACTTTAAGACCTAAAGTGACTTTAACTTTACATTTAAAAATAATTTAAAAAGTGTGTGTGAGTGTGTGTGTGTGGTATTCTACTAAAGTCAGTGCAGCATTGGACTCCACAGTAACCATCACAGGGCTGTGGTTGGAGGCTCAAACATTTTAATGCTGCTATTCAATGCTGACTTCAGAACTAAAAATTAAGTCCTGTTACTTTTGAATTTAAAACTATTGCTGACCAAAACTGTGTTCTTTCTCCTATTCCCCAAATTATTCGCCAAATATGGCTAAGAATTACTTTTGGTTGCTTCTAGAAATCAAATGCACTTAGAGGATAAAGAGTCTCCACCACTGAAGAGAAGTAAAAGCATGTGCTCTGAATGTAATTAATTCTACAGGAGTTTGAAACCACCCTGGGCAATAAAGATATTGCAGGAATAAATCCAAGATGATTACTTCGAAGTAGAGAAAAATCTGGATGTAAAAGTCCCAGCATATTTACTTTTAAAAAATTAATTGTACTACTTTACTTATACCCATTCACTCTTATTCATTAACTTGTTCATTCAACAAATACTTATTTTCACTCCTGCTATATAAGTAGTGGAATATTAAGCTAAATATAAGATAGTCTTATCAGTATGCTGATAATTTCCTCCAAACTTTTATCTCTATCCCCATCCTCTCCGTATATTTTCAGCCAATATTTCTCTCTGTCTTCTGGAACCTCCATGTTAACATTCCACAGATACTTCAGGCTTTATATATGAAACTTTATGTGTGACCACATCAACTTGGGAACAGAAAGCTACTTTTTGCTCCTTCCTGTTAATCACTGGAGCATCACCCTATTCTCACCAATAGGAAGTGCAGATGCTCCTTCTTAATATTAACATTTACGATGATTCTTTGAGTCCTGGAGACTTTTTCACATCCAAGGGGTCGATACACTTCTAAATGCCAAGTAGAAAGAAAACTGCAAAGTTTGATTTGCCCACTGCCATCACCCCCTCAAATATAGTCACAGAATGAACACGGGTCCCACACAGGTCAGTGGCGATTGGCCTCAGGTGATGCTATTGGATCATGTTCCAGGCTCCAAAGTGATGCCCTTGGTTTAGGTTAAGGTAGCAGCTTGATATGCTGTATCCTCCCGCACACAACAAATCTCTAAGGCATGACAGCACCCCAACATGGCCTGCCAAGGTCTACTGGCCTCAGCCATACACTGGTTCCTTCACATGTTGTCCCAGACTCCCCCTCTCTTGTGGTGTTTCTCTCTGCTGTGTTGTCACTGTGTCTTTGCCTCTCTCTCATGTTTACATTAGAGGAGGGCCTGAAAAATGCTAGATGCCAGTGCTCTGGCCTACACATCCTGTCACTGCACTCGTGACTAATGATTTTGAGTACCTGTGTGGTAGCCGGCACAGATACTGTATGAATAAAGTCCAATCTGTATCATCAAGAAACTTTGAGTTTAGAGGACATGGCTGACAAACAAAATAAATAAATATGCGAAGTGCTTCAGTGAATAAGGTGCTGTGAGGACCGGAGGAGGAATTTCCACAGGATTCCAACTACCTAACAGTTTTCCAGAGGCCTGACTTTATATGGTTCTTCATTGTGTTCAAACCTGTAGGTGCGTGGTCTTTGAACAAGGCAGTTTGAGGAAAATGATGTGCTACATCGGAGTCATTTCTCTAAACCAGCAAACTTAGAGGAATTTCTGAAGTGTTTCAGAGAGAAAAAGCTGCGGCTATGACCTTGTGTTCCCCTTTCCTGGAGCCTTCAACAATCTCATCCCTAGTTCTTTTCTTTCCCCTGTGAAATAATTTAATCCTATATGTGCAAAAATGGCTTGTCAAAATGTGCACATGTCGGGCTGATAGCTCCTGTGGGGAATTATACATGAGGAAAGGAGCTACCGGTTATACACAGTGAGCAGATTACAATTTTTGTAGCCATAAGCAGTCTCCGAATCAGCAAATTCTGAATTATCAGCTGTCAGGTGGCAGAATGCTGGTACAGCCTTGACTTGGATGAGCAAGAACATCTGCCAATGAATCTGATTCAGATGGACACCAAATGTGATACCATTTTAGAAAGGAAGGGACTAAGTTCATTTATTTTTTTCTCCATATGCTGAGCTTGCCCCCAGGTCACATTCAAATTTTTTAGAACATGAGTAGCTTAGGCTTAATACACATGCACAGATACACTGTGATCTCCCCCACACCTCCTTCAGAAATGCCAGAAGACCCCTCCCACCGTCTTCAGGATGGGAAGGAACAGCTGCCTCCATTCACCCAGCCACAAGAGAAACTGTGCAAAAGTACCCTGTCCCAGGCACCTGCTACAGTTTGGGAAATGTCGCAGGTATAAGAAAAGTAGAAGAAAAAATTGAGGAGGAGGAAAATCAAGGATATACTAGAATCAGGCAACATTAGTGGTTGATGGTAACATGTCACTTAAGAGACAACAAAAAGTGCACTCAAGCACAAACACCACGAAACTACTGCTGAGAGTGGCACATGGGGGAAATAATTCCATTTGGATTAAGAAATGAAGGCACTTGTCCGCAAAAGAGTCAGTGCAGGGAAACATATAACCCAACTGTATACACTATTGCATTGCCATGGTTTGGAATATCAAATCACTAAGCCACTCACTGGGCAGGACCCTGAAGAAACAATGAGACATCCAGGTAAGCCTTCATGACAGGGAGGAGATGGGTGAGAACTAAAACCCCGTGGACGTTATAGGAGGCAATCCTAGGTGGGTCAGCTCCCATTCAGCCACTTGTTCATGGAATGAACATTGATTAATGTCTTACCATGTTCCAGACACAGTGTATGGGAATGTGGAGACACAGAAAGTATGGGTATGTGTGCATGTGTGTGCACGCATGTGAACACGAACTTGTGTGGCTGTGTATGGGAGGAAGCAGGCCCACTAACAACCAGCAATGCTATAATATGAAACGTGCCCTAACATCAGAATACACCATGAGCAAAGGCAGCAAAGATAAAGGAACAATTAATTCTGCCTTGAGAAGGGGAAAGGGGTACAGGCCTGAGAAAGTTAGAGAAATGGTCATTTTAGTGCTATGAAGTGAGAGGCAGTGGGCTGAGGACCAAACTCACCTCCCAATCAATGGTGGGGGGGGGGTGGTTCTGGATATGAATCCCCAGCACACACAGAAAACTCTTTGTTTTCGGCAGATTTTCGGTTGGAAACACATTTGCCAGGCACCACCTTCATTTTCACAGCTCCGCCTCCTATCCACAAAACAGATAACCTCAAGCTGACTGAGGATGACGAAGCTCCACGGAAAAGCAGTTCGACCGTCCCTGAAGATCCTAGCCATCAGCTTGCGGGCAGGGCGGTTGCTAGAGGAGCCCAAGGGGTCACCTGTTCTGGAAACCCCACGCTGCTCATGGCTTCCCGCTCGCCCCTCAGCTTCTATAGGCTGTCCCCTAAATTGGCTGTTTATATAGACTTCGGACAGCCACGTAGCTTTGCACATGGTTACTTACCTGTCTCCCGACTGGCTGACAGCTAGGACGAGGAGAACCCTGCCTGGTCCAGCCTCCCCAAATCCCTCCGCTGGTTGCTAACCACAGCTGTGCTTTATTAAGAAGAGGAGCCTTCCGAGAGCCAGCAGGAGAACTTCCATGCTGGGTCCGTTCCATTCCTCCGTCTGGGTTTACACATACTCGGCACCAGGCTAATACTCGGCTCCGGGGGCTAATTTTATAAGCCACATCAATGGATCTTGTGTCTTCTGAGTCCACTGAGTTTGATCAACGTGGAGGTGAGGGCATAAGACCAGAACCTTCCCTCAGATTGCCTGGATTGCCTCCAGTCCCTCTCCCAAAGGCCACGCTTCTGCTACGTGAGCCCTGTGCATCTAGGACCTGGGAGCAGCTCCCTCTGCTTGTCCCTTCCGGTGTAGCGGTGGCATAGCTGTCCCGAGTCTCACATTATACCTTGTTAATCCTCTTCAGCCCTGCCCACAACATTGTAAACAGTGTCTCTTCATTTTAACTCTGCTGCAGGGACCCCGATTAACAGAGCAGGGTTGCTTTTTCTGCGGCAGAAACAAGAAGACACTCTCCTTTCTTGATCTAGTATTCACTTATTCCACAAACTGTTACCAAGAGCCTACAGACGACTGCACTGGAATCCAGTAGTGAACGCCAGAGCAAAATGTCCTGTATTTGTGGGTTTTGCATATACCGGAGGGAGACACACCATAAAGCAAAAGCGTGCGCTGTTGGATGGCGGTAAGTGCTGTGGAGAAGAGAAGAGGAGGAAAAGGAAAGGGGGATAGAGAGCACCAGGGGTTCAGTTTGATATACCAGAGCTGATACAACCAGGAAGAGATAGTGGTATTTGTGCAGGGTACACAGGAAAAAGAAAAATTCTAACTTCAAAACATGTGAGAAAACTTACTGGGAGAAAATCTTACTAACTAGCTGAAGGTATCAAGCAGGGACTTGATGTGCCATTATATTCAAAGAGAATCATGGTAAAGAATATTAAAACTAACAAAGATAAATATTTTATAAATATTTATAAATATTTTTTAAACTACTTTAAAAACTTTACCTACCTGACCTTGTATATCGCCTCAAACTGTACTTCACCCTGGTAAGATATGGGTGAGAAGAGTAAAATGTTATGTCAAGATGATGATGTTTGATGTTGTCATTTCAAGAGATAATTTAGGGTAAAAGGGTTTTTTCTTTTTAATTTTGAAATAAATGCATTTATTTTTATTGTTGTTGTCTTACAGTTGCCCCAATTTTCCCCCCATTGCTCTCCCCTGCCCCTCCCACGCCCCTGCTCCCACAGACAGTCCCCACCCTGTTGTCCATGTCCATGTCCATGGTCATTTATACCTGCTTCTTGCCTAGACCCTTCCTCTCTTCCCCCCTGCCCCACCCCGTTATCCCTCTCCCGGCTCCCCTCTGGTCACTGTCAACCTGTTCCTTGTTTCCATGTCTCTGGTTCTATTTTGATTGTTTGTTTTGTTCATTAGGGTCCTCTTAAAGGTGAGATTATATGGTATTTGCTTTTTGCTACCTGGCTCATTTCACTTAGCATAATTCTCTTCAGTTCCATCCATGCTGTCATGAAGGGTAGGAGTACCTTCTTTTTTTCTGCAGCATAGTATTCCATTGGGAAAATGTACCACAGTTTTTTGATCCACTCATTTACTGATGAGTGGCACTTAAGCTGTTTCTAGGACTTGACTATAGTAAATAACACTGCTATGAACATTAGGGTGCATAGGTTCTTTTGAATTGGTGCTTCAGGTTTCTTAGGATATAATCCAAGCAGTCAAAACGCATTTCCATGTTTGGTTTTTTGAAGAAATTTCATACTGTTTTCCACAGTGGCTGTACTGGTCTCCATTCTCACCAAAAGTACACTAGGGTTGCCTTTTCTCCACATCCTCCCAAGCGCTTGTTTGTTGATTTGTTAATGATAGCCATTCTGACTGGTGTGAAGTGGTATCTCATTGTGGTTTTAATTTGCATCTCTCTGATGGCTAGTGCTGTTAAGCATCTTTTCATATGTCTATGGGCCAGCTGTATGTACTCCTTGGAGAAGTGTCTGTTCGGGTCCTTCGCCCATTTTTTAATTGGGTTGTTTCTCTTCCTGGTATTGAGTCCTATGATTAACTTTTCTGGTGTTGAGTTCTTTATATATTTTGGAGTTTATGCCCTTGTCCGAGGCACCATTGGCAAATTATGTTTTTCCATATGTTCAGTTTCCTTTTCATTTTGCTGATGTTTTCTTTAGCCATGCAGAAGATTTTCAATTTGACGTAGTCCTACTTGTTTATTCTTTCCTTTATTTTCCTTGCTGTAGATGATATAGTGGCAAAAATATTGTTACGTGGGATATTTGAACTTTTACTACTTGTTTTCCTCTAGGACTTTTAGGGTGTCAGGCCTTATGTTTAAGTCTTTTATCCATCTTGAGTTTGTTCTGGTGTATGCTGTAATTTGGTGACGTAGTTTCATTTTTTAGCATGTACCCATCCAGATCTCCCAATGCCATTTATTGAGGCAACTCCAAAAAAAGCAACTCCATTTTTATGCTCCTGTCCCCTTAGTCAAATTTTAACTTACCATAGAGATATGGGTTTATTTCTGGGCTCTCTAGTCTGTTCCATTGATCTGTGTGTCTGTTCTTATGCCAGTACCAGACTGTTTTGATTACAGTGGCCTTGTAATCACAGTGGTATTGTGATCCCTCCTACTTTGTTCTTCTTTCTCAAAATTGCTGAGGTTATTCAGGGTCATTTTTGGTTCCATATAAATTTTTGAAATATTTGTTCTAAATCTGTGAAATATATCATCAGTATTTTAATAGGAATTACATTGAATCTATAGATTGCTTTGGGTAGTATGGACATTATAATGACGTTAATTCTCCCAATCTATGAACATGGTATATGCTTCCAATTATTTATGTCTTCCTTATTTTCCTTCTTTAGTGTTCTGTGGTTTTCCGGGGGTGGGGGTGTTCTTAACTTTTTTTTCTCCTAGTAAACTCTTCCCTTCCTTTCCACTTAAGAAAATATAGTCTGTCTTGAGTATGTTGCTTCAAGAGTAATAATATGCCAGGAAGGAAGTGTTAACTGGATTTTGAAGGATTTGGATCATAAACAAGATGTTTTGGACATGCATTACTAAAGAGAACAGCCTCTCTCCTCCAGTGCCTCCAAGCACCTGGCAAGTAAGAGAATGATGAAGAAGCCAGAGAGAGAGTGGGGAACTGGGCATGAAGACTCCTGCAGGGAGCAAATGATACTCAGCTGCACCCAATAATGCAGAAATGAGGACCCGTATGACCTGATCCTCCATTTTTCAAAAGCAGCCAGAAAGCCGAATCTTCGTATTTAATATCCTGATTTTCAAATGCTAGAACCAGTTAAAGAGTTGGTGTACAACACTGGGCTAGTTAAACAGTATGTCGATGGACTGCCTTTGTTTTCTGGCCAGATTTAGCTTATTGGCCCTGAGTTTGCCACCTTTGCTTTAGAGAGCGATGAAACCCAAGCAGCAGCATAGAGAGAGAAAACCCTTCATTGACCCCAGGTCATCAGCACAGCTGCTACAAACAGAAACACCATGCAAGAGAGGCTTGCAGAAGGAAGCCAGGAAAGTAAGTGATGTTCCACATGTGAGATGCTGCAATTCAAACTAGAGAGGAAGCATAGGACTATACCATCTTTTGAACTACATGGCAGGCACAGGAGCTCAAAGTCTGCTGGGAAAGACAAAGCAACTCTCTCACTTAAAATCTTAGAGATGTAGACCCCCTCCCCACTGCATAGTGGATGAGGTTCAAGCCAACTTGACTTGAACACAAAGATGAGAAACTCACCCAACGACTAGGTTACCAAAATATAAGGACACTGTATGCTCAGAGAACTGAAGTGAACTACCACTGTGTTTACACAGTTAAAAACTGATAGAAGCAGGAGTTGGGTGCCACTTTTGCTCATTTGGGAAGTAAGTGTTCTTTTAATAACACACAATCATTTCCTTAGTTATCAGAGCTCATATTTTGAACAAGGTGGAAAAGATGAATATGAATAAGGAAAAGGAGGAGGAAAACAATGAGGCAGGAGAAAGAGGAAGAAAGACAGTAAAAGAAGGAAGGAAGAAAATAAAAAAAGAAGTGAGTTAAGGAAGACAAGAAAAACAGTAAAAATGGAAGTAATAATGGGGAAGCATAACAGGGAAGTAAGATGAGGAAGAGAAAAAAAAGAATCAAGAAAAGAGAAGCAATGAAGAAAGAAAGGGAAGCAAGGAATGAAAGTAAATAAGGGGAAAAAGGAAGCTAGAAAGGGAATCAAGAAATGGAAAGCAAAAAAAGAAAGTTTCTCAAAGGAAGTGAAAATGATGAGAAATAAAAGGGAAACAAAGGAAGGGAAGAAAATGGAAGTAAGAACCAGAAGAGAAAATAAGGGAAGCATGAAAGGGAGGAGAGTTAAGGAAGTGAGAAAGGGAAGAAAGAAAAGAAAGTGAGAAGAGGGACTCAGAAAAAGAAGAAAAAAAAACAGGGAAAATGTAGCAAAAGAGGAAACAAGGGAAGAAAGCAGGGAAAGCAATAAGGGAAAACAAGAAAAGAGGAGCAAAAAAAAAAAGCAGAAGCAAGAAATAAAAAATGAAAATGCGAAATAAGCGAAGGGAAGTAAGAAAAAGAACAAGAAATGGAAGCTAGAAATAGAAGTAAGGAAATAGAAAGAAGCTAGAAATAGAGGAAAGGAGGGAAGGAAGGGAGAAAGGAAGGAAAGAAGGAGGGAAGGGAAGAAGGGAGGAACGGAGGGAGGAAACTATCAGGTACACATTAAAGTAATTGATGGTTGCCATTTATATACTCAGTTCTAAATGTGGATTCTCCTCAGCTTTACAGATTATTTTGACAGAAGCCCAACTCCACAAGAATTAGACAAATCAGAGAGGAAAAGAAAATGCAAGGAAAGACAGATGTGATTTGCCTTCTGTGTTTAGGGCAGTGTGAGGGATGTGTTTATACTGTCTGAGGCCAAAGGGAAACTCTCTTTAATGAAGGATTTTTGTAAAAAAGAGCTAGGTCTAGCAACTCCACACAGTGAAATCTAAGTTATTCAAAGCATGAAAGAATGAAGGAATTGACTACATTCAATTCATGTTTCTTCAGGTTGTTGATGCTCTTCGACACCTGCCCTCCCTCAGAGATTGCATGTGGCCCAGCTATGCTGGACAAGCTTTGAGAGAAAATCACTTGCTATTTACTCTGAAGCTGATATGGTGGCTTATGAAGAGAGTTTTAAGGTTTTCCTCAGGATGCAAAAGATAAATCTGGTACTTTTTCTGCCCTAATATTGAGCACTCGGCCTCTACCTCTAGCATTTACATGAAAAGGAATAAAAAACAATTATTTTGCACAGTGCTAGGCTCATAGCAGATGCTCCCCAAAAGTGCTAGTGGAGTTGAATGTAGTGTTACTCTCTAATTTTAAAGTCCTATGTTAAATGATTCCAGCTGTGGTTTCTGGTAGTCTCTGGAATGTTCTGTCTCACTGCTTTCTGAATCTGAACAATCAGGATACCATCTATTCGGTCAGAGGATGAGCAACAAGTACAGCATCCTCTGTTTACAAAAGAAACAGAAAAGGGTGCAGGAAAACCATCATTTCTTAAGAACCGCAGAACAGTTTTAATGACTTTATCCTTACAGGTAAACAAGCATCTTACACTCCCCCACATTACCTAAGACCTAGCACAGAATTTGTGGGTTACATGTATCTGCTCAAAATTGAAGTGTTAGGTAGCTAGTTAGTATTAATGAAGGGCGGGAGCAAATGGAATCAGACTTTAAGCCTAATAAACTAGGGAGCTGAACTGGACCTTAAACCTGACTCACTAGGGAGCCACAGTATTCACAGTCACTCCCAGCAACAGTCACATCCTCCACTGAGGGGACTTACTCCCCAGGTAGGCAGGAGCAGGCAGGAAGAACTAACTGGCTTTCCAATTTCCTTGGGGGACACCTGGCCCCTTCCCATAGATTATAGGGAGAGGAGGGAGAGCCAGTAAAGGGGAAATTCCTCTGCTGAGCACATGTGCAATAGGGGCCAAGGTGGCAACCATAGAGGGGAGGTGCCTAGCCTAGGAAAATCTGGCAAAAGGATTGAATAGGACAAGGGACACGAGACCCCAGAAGATCCAGAAAAGGGATTAGTTTGGGGGAAGATCCAGCATAAGCCCAGGTAGAACCAGGAAAGAGAATGGTTAGTTTGAAAGAAAGCTTACCTTTCCCCAAACCAAGGAAACATAATGTAAGCTTAACAAAGGTTTGTTCATTTATTACCCTGTTTGTTCACGCACGTTCTCTCTGTAGCAGCCATGCGGGCCCAGACACGGGCCCAAGCACAAGCCCAAGTGCAGCTCCCGTGCAGCCCAAGTGCAGCCTTGGTGGCTGATGTGCAGGTGGGAAAATGAGACACCGAGAAGTTCTGCATCCCTGGGCCCTAGTTCTCCTGGGCTTGGTGAGGACAAGTTCAGCAGGCTTGTGGCCCCAGAGACTAGACTTATTCCACAATGAGATGGAGCTGAGCTATCTAGTCATGGATGAGACACCAGGTACCTGGGGACGGTTTTTTGTTTTTGCTCCAGGAAATCTTACCACTACACTTCATCCTCCTATGTGTGGGTTCCTGAAATGGTGTTCTTGTGACTCCATGGAAGAATCCTCCTTCCACTGGCAACAGAAGCAGTGTGGTGTATGGGAGAGAGCTCTGGAAGGGGATGTGCTTCCCTCTGCTTTGACAACTTAATAGGCAAGTCACCGAACAACTCTGTTTGTCCATTTCTTCATTCGTAAAATTAACGAACTGCTTTACTTTAGGGATCCCACTGGCAGTCCTCATGCTGAACCTGGCTAGCAGGGATGCTGTCTGTGGCAGACACCGTGTCACACCTGATCAGCCTGGCTCACGAACTGCGGCATCTACCGAGGTAGCCAGCCTGAAGGTCCCTAAAGCAACAATGTAGCCATCCTTCCCCCAAGTGAAAATCAAACAGGACAGCATCACGCCACTCTCCTTCCCACCTCTGACCTGTTTTCCTGGTCTCCTTTGGGGCCATCACTTCCGTCCATCTCTTAAAAAGTAAGGTTCCTCAGGGTCCTCCTCATCTAAGTCTACGCAACGCATTCTGGTTGAGTGCTTCAGCACCTAATGACCCCGGGCCGAATGGTCATGACTCTGCAGTCTACATTTCCACCCCAAATCTGTTCCTTAGTGTGGACATGAGTTTCCTTTTTTCCCCCTGAACATCTCAACTTGGATGCTCCAAAAGCACCTCAAGGTCAACATGTCCGAAGTGTAACGCACTTTTTCCTCCCCTCCCCTCTCCACCCCTGGACCTACTTGCTTTCACTCACCACTCTTCTTCCAGCCTCTGAACTTTGCTCTTTCATTTCCTTGAAATAACCACTTCCACCTCTCTCTTTGCCTGACAAACTCCTTCTCATCCTTGGTACCAGTTTATTTCCTCAGAGAAGGTCTCTTTGACCACGGAGACGGTGCTTCTTTGTGTCCCCACAGGACTCTGAATTTTTACTTCCTGTTCACAGCATCTATCGCGTCTGCACAGTCATAACTATTTTGCCCACTTTTTTTTTTTGTCAGCTCCTTAAAACAGGCTCATTGTCACAGTCACTGTTGGTTTTCCTGTGTCCTACACTGGACCCGGCCCAAAAAACAGCTGCCAAATAGGAAAATAAATTAAAGACAGACCCTTGTTCATCGAAACTGTGTAATCAACCTCTGAGGATCCATTTTTTGTTCCCTATTCTTCAGTTTAGCGCATGTTAAATCAATGACCCACCATAATACATTCTTTTCCAGTTATTATTCAGTAACGTAATTTGTGCATTGAAGCAAAGCCCTTGTCTGTGTGGATCGTTTTGCATTTATGTCATTCATCTGTGATAGCAGAATGACTACTAAAATTTTTTTGGGTAGAAGGGAGTAAAAGTTTACCATTTAAGTCAACACTGAGAAGATTGGGTAGAACTGAATTCTGTAAGAAATTAGACCTCCCTTGCTGTGAGGGCTTTGCTGCGCCCAGTTAACATGCACAACATGTTTCTGAGGAGTTGGGATAACTTGAACTTTTGCAGAGGTGAACCTCTAGCTCTCTCACCTCCAGCTTCTGACTGCTAACACTCACTGCCACTTCAAACAGCACTGGTGTGGGGACCATGTTTTGTGTGCATGATGACACATTTGCAATTCATCTGCATCTTTCGCTTGACCTTGGCAGCAGGACTAGGTGGCTGAGGTGAAGATTAATGAGACAATTATTTTTACAAGGAATATAAACAGCCTAACTTGGCTGTGTTAACAGCAACCATGACATTTGTTGCTCCTTAGCATCAAGATTTTGCTCCTTGAATTGAGCAGTGGAAAGTCAGTGCAAAGTGCTAAGATAATCACTTACAATGGTGAAAAGTAGATTAAAGATACAGCTTGATATCATTACAACAAACAGTATTAACACTGAAGTCTCTTGAAAAATAGGAGAGTAGAGTGGGAAAATCTCAGAACAAGGTCTCATCACCACCACTTGTTAGCTCTGACACTTGTACGAGCCATTTAAAAAATTCAGCCTCAGTTTCTTCATCTGCAAACTGGAAATAACTATTCATGAAAAGCAAAGGCAAAATCAGTATCAATATAAAAACCAGCTGTGACCACTTTGGTATAAGTGGGAATTCGAATCTGGGGAGATAGCTCTGTTTTAGGGAAAATACCCTAATGAGCCCCTTTGAGAAGCAAAGGAGAGGATCTCCAGAGCACGGCCTCTAAAGAGAAGGCTGAATGTACATTTTTAGAAAAGATGTACAAGTACCTGTGTTTAATTTGCATTCTTATTCAACAGGTGTTTTCCAGACCTGGAGAAAGGAATTGCTCTGCAAATCAAAGTAAGGGAAACTTTAAGCCCAGGATAAAGGGATAGCGAGTCATCAGAAGTGAGAGGAAGGAAGGGTGGAGACCGTGTAGGCAGTGAGAGGGCTCCTCCAATATGGCAGCAGGCAAATAAGAAATCCCCTGTGGTGATAAGGGCTTAGTAGATTTCTATGAACAGGAACATCTGAATGGAATTTAAAGTGGTTTCCTACCTGTAGTGTATTGCCTTCCATTTTCCCCACAATGTCAAAGAAGCCTGCATCACGCAAGAATCTGGCATGAGTGGCACATGTCAGGATGCAAAAAGGTTGCTATAGGGACAGCAGGGAGAGGAGGCAGAGCATGCTTGTGGGTCAGGCAGCTTCCTGAAGCAGACGGCAGCATCGCAGTGATCATGGGGCTTTAAACCTCCCTCACAAGGGTCCCAAAGACAACTCGTCTTCTCTCCATCCCCAGTCCCAAGGTTGTCTCCTCTGGAAATTCATGGGACTGTTGGGTGGGCCTGTCTGCAACACAGAGAAGGGAGACTTCAACCCTCTTATTTGGCTATTCAAGTGGAAGATGACCCCAAAATGTTGGAAGACCCAGGCATACCTATTTTATACCTGTCCTGACTACCTCAAAGGGATGGAGCGAGGACCCTGTGAAATAATAAATGTGAATACAGTTAGCAAATTTTACAATAACATTCAAAGTTGGGCATAAATGTAATTACAATTGAACAATTAGATCTCAATCTGTGACCCACTTCTTCCAAACACTTGCAAAGCAATGTGATTAGTAGTTCACTGGAGTTCACTAGTAAGGGTTATAGTAATTTATATCTGCCCTGACTGGTGTGGTTCAGTGGATTGAGCACTGACCTGCCTGAAAATCAAAGGGTCGCCAGTTTGATTCCCAGTCAGGGCACATGCCTGGGTTGTGGGCCAGGTCCCCAGTAGGGGGCACGCAAGAGACAACCACACATTGATGTTTCTCTTCCTCCCTTCCCCTCTGTCTAAAAATAAATGAATAAAATCTTTTAAAAAGTAAGTTATATCATAATTGTTATAATATTCAGATAACCATACAACGTGACTTCCCAGCTTTCTTTATTAATCAAATAATCAGTGAGTATATATTGAACATTATGTGAGTTGTACTGTGGAGGGATTAATGAAAAAAAGAAGCACTAATACAAGGCACTGGGCACAGAGATTTAACTCAACAAAAACCTAGAGAACAAGAAGAGTCTATCAAATCTGAGTTACAAACCCAGCCCAGCAAAAACTAACCATATCTTGAACAAATCATTTATCCTCTTTGGGTTTCTTGGTCTCTGTTGTTAAGTAACAATAAATATGTCTGCTTTGCCCTCGCTACCTGCCAGCCCTGTGAAAAGGATAGAATGAGATAATACACATGAAACCCCTTAAAAGCCATGAAATACTCTGACAAATAAGGCGTTGCTGTAAAGAAGTCTTTTTTGAGTGTTTATTTCTTTGTCCGTTTTATGTCTGCTCTGCATCCGCCTGCTCATGCTGCATAAAATGCCTGAACCCTTGAAAATACTCAGTGATAAATCACTCACCCGCATCCTCCAGGAGGAGGGTTCTGCTCCCCTCCCATGTACTGGAGAACAGAAGGGTAGAGAACTGTCTAGAGGGAGAAGTGATTCAGCTCAGGATTACCCTCTGATTGTCTTTATGTGGGTAAGAACGGAAAGAGAATACAAAATACCGGGAAATACTAACTGTACAGGTGAGCAGAGTGAGAGTCCAGGTCCCTTTTTTATGCCTTCAATGCTTCCTTTTTTTTTATGGCTGTAATGCTCCTGTGCAATACATAAAAATAAGAAAGAAAAGAATCCCGACACCCTTTTTGTAACACTTTGCAGTTCAGGGAGCATTGCCACACGTAGCAATTTGATTCTTCCTACTGTTCTGTGAAATGGGGATGGCACTGCTATCGACCCCACTTTATGACTGAGGGAACCTAGGCTTGGAGAGATCACACAGGCTGCAGGATCAATATATTCTTTCCAATACTGGGTGCCTCCTCGCGGAAGAAAAGGAGACGCTGCTCCAGGGAGGAACTAAGAGGGTTCCTTGGAAGACTGTTCTAGTAAGAACCGAGGTGAGGTTGTGACTCCAGTCAAGCTGAGACTGCTTCAGGCTCTGACCACGGGGGTGAAGATAGGTAGAGACTCGTAAAGTGGTGTTGATCTTGCCCTTGAGAAGCAATCTTTGCATATTAATGGTGCAAAGGAGTGCAGACTCCCCCCTCCTCCATGGGGAAGCCTTCAAGCCCCAGTACAAAGAGACACGGTCGGGGTGGGAGCACTGGGCTTTTCCAGGTAAACGCTCCTGGGAATCACAAAATTTTGATTATAAAGTGATGAACGCTGATCAGCAGTTTGTAAAGAAGGGAATTGTCCCAGAAAAGTCATTTGTAGCCAGTAAGATTCACAAGCAGCGCCTTCAGGAACAGCAGGCCTGGACGGTGCTATCCAGACTGGTGGTGGGTCAGGGACGGAAGAAACAGAAAGGCTGGGACGTCACTGAGAAGCGAGACCCTGAGCTAAGGCAGCAAGTCCAGCCTGGTAGCCAATGGACCAAACCTTATGCTTGGATGTGGTATTTGGGGTCCCCAGAGCTGTTACCATGGATGGTAGTGTTATTTGAATATGGGTCAGTTGCCAACATTTTTAATATTACAAAATTTAACACAAAAACTGGGTTTCCAGCTTCTCTTGTAAATGTTCTGGTTCCCTGTGCCCAGGATTCCTACATGAAGGCAATTGGCTGGAGACTTCAAATGCACTCACATCCTCTGCTCCTCCCCAGGGACCCCTGCGTGTACCTTATCGGTGGGGCCCCCGCATGTAGCTGGGTCCTGGACCCCTGTGCTGACTCTAGTGCTGAATAAAAGGCCGAGAGGAGGAACCCAGACAGGCAGGAAGCAGCTCTAAGAACCCAGGGCAACAACAGCCAAGACAAATGCAGAATGTGTTGGTCAGACCTGGGTCCCTCGGTTCCTCCCTGCCTGACCCTCCTGCTTGTGATTCCCAGACTCAAAGTTAGATTGTCTCCCTTCCTGGGGAGAGGCAGGGTTGGGGCTGAGCAATGCCGTTGGAATACTTACCAGGAAACCACAAGCAGAATGACGAACCATTAAGGGCCAAAGCCGCCAGGAGCAAACAAACAGACACAAAGCAGCTGCAGGGGCTGCGCTGCAGAAGATCCGAGTAAATCCTCTCAACTTAGCTGATACACATCAGCACACCTTTTGAAGGCTCTGCACCCCCACTCTCATGGGAGTGCTTCCATCCGTAAGACCAAAACTGGAGTCTCTGAATCCAGGGAAATGGGCAAGGAAGTGGGAGGATGAGGGGTGGGTCCCTTACTGCCTACTGACTCAGGTCCACACCTGTCAGACTCAGGTCCACACCTGTCACACCAAAAGACCTGCGATCAGTTATTTCAGAAATGAATGACTGGTAGGTGTGTATATTGATGCAACCTCTAGGGGGAGCAGGGCCACAGTTCTCAAAGCCGCCTAAGACTCGATGCTTTGCCCCATCAATCCTGCTTCTTAAAATTTATCTTACAGATTTTGCTACACGGGTACAAAATGATATGTATATGAGTTGATTCATTGCAGCTTTGTTTATACTAGAAGAAGACTGGAAAATAATCCAATGTTTCTCAAGAGAAGACTAGTTAGTCTATGGAGAAGCCAAAGAATGAAACCTGCGCAGCTACGGTTTTTGTTATTCCTTTCCTATTTCCCTTCAACAATAATTTTTTAAAATTTCTATATACTCATTACTATAACATTTTATTTTTATATGAAAATTGTTTAATTTTTAAAAATTGATTATGCTATTATAGTTGTCCCATTTTTTTCCTCCCCTTTATCTCCTCTGGTCTGCACCCCATCTCATTATTGCCCCCTACCGCCCTCTTAGTTCATGTCTATTGGTTGTACATATCAGTTCTTTGGCTTCTCAATTTCCTATATTATTCTCAACCTCCCCCTGTCTATTTTTTTGTTTTGTTTTGGGTTTTTTTGGTCAACACTTTCCCACCCCCATTTTCCCAGCCCCACCCACCCCCACCTCCAAGCCTCAATCCTTCCCCGATTTGGCTTTGTCAATGGGCCCTTTTTGCATGTTCAGAAAAATGTGGAGCTCTCACTGAAGTCATATGGAAACATTTCCAGAATAATGAAGTGAAGAAAATACAGAATAGTATGCAGAGCATATTGCCTTTTCTATGTGAAAGCAAGAAAGAAAAATATCTATATTCACATGGGCCTCATGTTCTTTTTAAACTCTCTACACACACACTAAAACCCAAAAAAAGGTTACCTATGGGGGGCAAGGTGAAAGGATGAGGTGACTGGGGGTGAAACCTTTCACTGTCACCTTTCTTGTTTTGCATTTTGAGCAATATGGGGCCGTTACTATTTAAAACGCAATCCATTTCTTTTAAAATGTCAGGCCAAGGTGGAGGCATCAGGAGTGATGGGCAGAAGAGGGAACACTGGACCTGACACTGTCCCTGAGGTGCCTGCCTTGACTCACAGCGTCCCTTCACTTGGAGGTACCTGAAGGACAGGTAAGGTCCCAGGAGCAAATTTCACAGACTCCTTTAGGACACTCAGGATTTGGAATATTACAATTATAGAACATTACAGTCTTATAATTATTATGATATAACTGATTATTTACATATACTGACAATGGTTAACATTCACACAAATGATTCCATCCAGTTTCAGGGAAGCAAAAGAGACAGCATTGAAGGTGTTGGGTGCTTGTACATAAATGTAAGGTGGGTACATAAAGCTTTTTTATTTTAGGTAATTTTAAATATATTTCTCACTCTGTGACTTTCCTTGCCCCTGAGGCTTCCAGGCAGTGGGCCTTGGTGCTTCAGGGAGGGGTTGGCTCCCAAAAGAGCGAAGTCATGGCAGGTTTTGTTTTGACAAAAAGCCTGAAAGTGCAGCATTATTCAGAACAAAAGGGGGATCTATCAGGAACAAAGACTGAAAGACCAAGATGATAGAATTTCTTCATTGGCTGAGGGAAGGAGAGGAGGGAGAGAGACAAGGATGGTGACGTCTTCGTTTTTGTACGTCTCCCGAAGGAGCAGATAGCTCACAAACACCCGGCAGCTGTGCGGGAGGTGGAGAGCCAGCCCCGCCGTCCTGTGGCAGCTCTCACAGGGGGGCGAAAGTAGGAAAGTCAGCACTGACCTGGACCAGCCCTGCACCTTTGCCGAGAGAGGACCGTTCAAACGATTGAATCACGCTAAGATTACCAGGTTGGACTAAATTCAGTCTTTTCTGGGATTTTTCACCTCCCATAGGAAGGGCCCCATAAGGGAAATCATATCAGTAACAGGCAAAACAATGAAAACACACTTTCTGCACATTTGGTGTGATAAGAGTAATCCATAACTGCACTAAATATCTTTCATGAGTATATACAATTATATGAACATGTACATACATCTATTTTCTAAAAGACCATCTCATGCCTGGGCACTCCATTCAAAGGGAAGATTGAATGGATGCTGCCTAAATTTTACAAAAATATTATCCCCAAATTAGAATTGCCCAGAGAAATCTCTGAGAGCAGTTTTCCACCTATATCAAAAGCATTTACCTTTTGCTCACATGCCCTGACGCAATACAGCCCTATGATACACTCACCCTTCCAACCTGACAAATCGGTAACTCTCATCTCCATGAACCTCCTTCCCACGCCTTCACAGAGGAAAATCTCCTTCCCTTGGGACCAATGCTGTCCACACACTGAAGACAAATGGATGGGATCTTTCATCTTACTGCTCACCTTCCCAACAAAATGCTACACTATTGCTGGACACAAAGATATGATGGCTCATAAACCACACTGTAGGTCAAAAGTCACAGAGAGGAGGAAACAGGTTGGATGCACAGCTTAGATCCCCATGTTGTCATTTGTTCTTTATTTTGCTGTTGCAAAGTACCTGCATGTGTTGTACAACTGAGAAGCAATTCAAAACAAAGCAAAACAGAAATGTCTTTTTTAAATACATTTTTGTCATATTGAGCAATCAGTATTTATGGGTTCCTATACTGAATGGAGGAAGCGGGCAACCCCAGAGTCCCAGGCAGGAGCTGACCCTGGCTCCGGCCTCAGGAAGGTGCCTGTTTTCATCCCCAAGGGGTCAGTTCTCAGGAAGCACAGTAGGTAACTCAAGGTACCGAAAACTAGAGATAGGTCCTGATGAGAAAACTGAGCGGGAGGGTCCAAGCAAGAATACATTAACAGGGGAAACAGGATGATGAAGAAAGAAAATAAAGCGTTCCTAAAATTCAAGATGTAGAGAGGAGCAAGGATGCAGAGCAGGTCAAGGTGAGTTTGGGATAAATTTCACAAATCTTGGCCCGTGGTCTTTCTGTTTTGTTTTTGCCTGAGTTGGTGCTCCTCCCTTCCGGTGGCCCAATGGTGCCACACATTCACAGTCTCGGGGGACACAGAGCATTGACTTACAGAGTAAAAAGCAGGCTATGCAGAGCAGCACATGCACAGGACAAGGAGAGGAGCATGGGTGATGAGTTACAGGTACCCAGAAGGGAGGAGCATTGAGCACGGAGGCCAGGGGAGGCTTCGTGACTGAGGCTTGGGCAGGGCTGGGAGATGGGAGTGATGGGCTTACTGCAGCACTGCTTCTGTGTAACCTCCGCCAAGCTCAGAATAGCTGGGTCCTCTGATATCCCTCCCACAGAGTGGGCCAAACTCTCTCTGTCCAATAAGGTGGCTACCAGTCACATGGGCTATTGAAACAAATTGAAATTAATTAAAATTAAGCAAAATTTAAAATCCAGTTCCATGTGTGGCTAGTTGTTACAGACAACAAAGAGAGTGGACATTTCCAAAATCATAGAAAGTTCTATTGGACAGAGCTTGTCAAAAAAAAGAAAAAAATTAGCAGTCAGTGACAATCCAGCAGTATCAATTTAAGCTCAGAGTGTATGGAAACTTTGGGTTGGGAATATATAAAGGTAATTTTAAGCTAAGAAGGCTTAAAGTAAATACTTTAAATTATTGAATACGTAGCCTAAAAGACTATCCCAGGAAATTTCAGATTCAGAACTCAGGTATTAGCAAATTCAGGTGGTACCTAAAATTCCTTCAAAAAATAAAATAAATTTCATTGATTTTCCTTGATTCTTTCTTTCTAATGCATATGATAAATGTGGGGGAAAAGCACTCTCTGAATCATTTACAGAAATCACAAAAGTAGCATCCAACTCACCAGGGAAATTTTGAAAAATTATATTTGTTGTCTCTGCCCACGTAGTCACTTTGTGTAGAGAACACAGCTGTTCATTTGTAAATGATTCATGGTGTTTGGGTGACCTGTGAGGTGGTCTGCAGACATCCTCCTAAATGTTTGGATGGAGCCCTGTGTGGGTTCATGCTTAAAACAGGCAGGGTATCCTGTAGTCCCAAGACCTAGAATGTACCTGTTATGCTTTGCGTTCATAAATCAGCTGAAAAGGTTACAAAACTTCCACCTTAGCATTGACAAAACATGTAAAAGAGAATGTTAGATGGTCACATGCCTGCTCAGAAAGTCACCTGCAGCTTGTCAGCAGCATCAGAAACCCACTCTTCAAAGGACAGCCCTGTTGATCTCAGATCAAAGAAGAAAAAGCAGAGGAAAAAATCCAGACAAATCTTTCACTCCATTGTCTGATGACTTCCTTTAAAAAAAAAAGTAATAATTTACCCAAAGACATGGTGGCAATATATTATATCCTCAGTCTCCTTACAGGGCTCTCCGTTAGTCTCTCAATCATTAGATCGCTGACAAGTATGCGTTTCTTCCATAAATGAAAAGATTTATCCTTTTGAATATGATTCTCTCCCCTTGTCATGAAGATGCAGATCAGTGATTGATTCTGAACTCTGGGGTCTGGGTGACTTATTCTGTTTTTGATGAAGTTCCCAGTGAAAAAGACTTAAAAAAAATCCATTGGTGGTTGTTATTACTAGCTAACACATTAATTGCATACCATGACACTACACTGAGCTCTACGCATATGTGCTATTTGAGTTGTGTAGCAACTTTGTGAAGCGATGTCTACTATTATCTGCCTCTGAGGAAGGAGAAACCTGAGGCACAGAAGGGCATGGTGCCCAAAGTCATACAAGTGGCAGAGCTAAGACCCAAAGCAGGTCTGTAGGATGCCATGCCATGCCTGGGCTCAAACTGTACCAATCTCATGGAAGCTGAGTGATATTCTCTTCCTAGAGAAGAAGAGGGGAAGACAATGAAAAGAATGTGAACCTTGCTGGGTGCTCCCAAGGAGGCGCTGAGGGTATGTCTGAGAAGGAGGCTGGGGAATAGAGACCAGCACTCTTTACGCGTCAGTAGGGATGATGCTTACAATAGCTTTGGAAGGTTTCCTATGATTATATAATTTATCATGTAGTTCACCACTTGATTAACTTTGTTCTTTCTGGCAGAGAGAAATCAGAAGGGATTTTAAATTGTTTTGAAGGAAATAGGATGGAAGAGAAAGAAAACTGCAGCACTTTCTGTTGGGATTTTGTGACAGGAGAGTGGGCCTGCAGGAGAAAGGAGGCGTGGGCCCCTCAGAAAGGACTGAGGGACCAGGGAGCTGCGTGGACTCCCGCTTCCCCAGGACACACCTCTGGGGATAGTGGGTTTGCAATAGTGCCAGTGTCTGATAGATCAAATTAACTTGGGTTGATTGGTTAATCTCCTTACCTAACTTGTTGATGCCTGAAATGCCACTATTAAGGCTTTCCATTTAGTTTAAGACTCTGTTTCCTACTACAGTGAAAATGTGGCAGGTAGAGTAATAAGATTTTCAGCCAGGAATAGTAAAAGGGCTATCCGGTAAGCGGCTTGTCAGTAAACAGAAAGATCCAGAATAAAACAAACTTGGAATAAAATAAGCAATAAAATAAAGAATAAGAAAAACAGAGTTTGGCTCCACCACTTAACCAATTTGC
>PVJD01008143.1:0-75769 GCA_004026545.1 Mormoops blainvillei | reverse complement strand
TCATCAGAATTTTTTATTGGTGTTGGAATTACTCAGATAGGATGTTAGTGGTCGTTATGTAAAGTTTCATGGGAACGAGAGACAGGAGAAAGAGGCTGACAGCTCCAGCATAACATTAAGAGTTTATTAAGTGATCTTACATACGACACACATCTTGGGTGTCAGAAAGACAATACAGATATGCTCTGTGAAGTGTGGCAGGCATTAAGGGATTATATGGGAAGAGGCAGCATGGCTGAGGCAGCATGGGACATGACCCATGCCAGGTAAGGGGAAAACTCATTACATCCTCTTGCAGGACAGGGCGAGTGCTTGTTCTAGGAACCAGCATGCCTAGGGCAGAGGGGAGGGGACAAACAGTCTCTGAGGCAGTTAAGCGAAGCTGTGTCTGTTGGGAAGCTTCTCTGTACTGACCTGAATCTCGCTGGATCTAGCATGAGGGGTAGGGCAGAGGTCACCTCGTGGAACCCTCTCTCCTCCACAGTGGCAAACCAGTCATAGCAGAGAGTGAGAGCAGGTGTGAAATCAGAAAGAACAGATTGCGAGTCTCAGCTTTGCCATTTGGTTGCTGTGTGGTTTTGGTCTATTCCGGTGATCTCTCTGATCTCAGTTTCCTCCACTGTAACAGAAGAGGATAATTGTAATTAGCTTGTAGGCATTACATTGTAGTAATTATATATGGAATGAAAGAAACTGGCAGAACTGGCAGAACTACTTAAAAATAGCCGTTTTGGCTTATGTTTAAAAATAATTTATTAACTAGTGGTAGTTTTTGTTAATGACTACTAAGCAGCATTAAAAAATAGGAAAAATTTTACTGAGTGTCCGTAGTTCATCAGACGATAAAACAAACTGGATAATAAATGGAGCTTAAAATTTTAGAGGATTAAAAACAGCTCACGTAGTAAATACCTTGTGAGAAGAATGTGTATGTGCATCCATTGCTGCCGTTTTTTTCATTAACTCTATTGTTTAAAACGTTCATGGTTCCAATTTTTTAAAGTGTTTTTCATCCTCAGGAAAGATAATTCCACTAGAAAGCCTTGATCTCTTGCTCCATAGAGGAAAAGTGGAGGAAAGAAAAAGTGCGTGCCTCATTAATGGTACCCCTAACAATGCCTGTCTTTGTGGGGGTGAGAATTGATGTCATTTTTGGCAACGACACAGCTGACACTGTTCTGTGACATTGCAACATGTTCAGTACATGCCTAATAGGAAACCCTTTTCCAAGCGGTAAACAACCCTTCACAAGGCAGCACTGCCAAAGCTATGTTTTGCCATCCAACAGGAAATCAACAGGACAGTCCTTTTCTCTTCACTTAAAAAAAAATGTATGTGCCTTTAAGGATGTTTTATTCCTTAAGCCATCTGCAGATGTGCTGGCCATCCAAATTAGCAGGGTTAAATTGTTGATTTTTAGAAATTATGATTATCTCATTATGCTTTTGTCATAAAGTGACTCTATTTTACGTTGCAATTAACTCCAAGGAATGTTGTCTGAAGGCTCAAACTGAACCTAACATTTTGATGAAGCCCGGCTTTAGAATGGCAATAAAACACATTCTGCCCATTTGCAGGTATTTCAAGTATCAAATTGGATGAATCTTTTTAATTTTCTTCTACTGAATTGAGTTCAAGTGAATTTGATAGGATTATTAGGATGGCTAGTGCCTGGAATAACAGTAATGACTTATAGAAGGAACCGGCAGGGTCGGTGTCATTGATGGAGAGATGCTTCAAACCCTTACTTGTCAGCAGGAAACCCTTCTCTGTTACCCCACTCTCGAGCCCTTCCCTGCATACAACACCCACTTAGTTCACTTTGGAGGCACTGAATGCATCTTTTCAATCAATATTCAATTATGCAAGGCAAGGAATGCTGCTTAAGTAGCTGTGTCTACCTGCCGTGGAAATGGATTTCCAAAAAGAATTCATCAGGACTTCTGGGTTAGTTCATCTTTCCCACCGCTGGTCGGATACCTGCCCAGTTACAGTTGTTCAACATGCACTATTACCTGCCTGCAGAGTCTCCTGTGGTGGCATGTTTCTTGCTTTTCCTCAGGAAGCACCTTTCTCAGCTCCATTCCTTGCAGTCTTTGACTCCTGTTACCCAGGAAACCAGAGAACATTCTCCCTGGCTGCACTTTGCTTTCCTGGCTTCATATATAGGCCACCAGCAAACAGCTGCTTTGTTTCAGTCCTGCAGTATATGCTTTTATCAGTTTTTGTCCTTTTTCCCTAAGCCTCAGGAGTTTTCATCACGTGCCTTTTCGATGAGACTGGCTGCGTAGATATTTTAACTTCATTAATTGGCCATCACTCTTGTTTTGTTCCACTGAAAATTGACTTAACACATTACTGTCACTCTGACCCAGTCTGCCAAGCAGGCATGAGGTTGTTGTGTCCTAAGCCATCTTGTAATTTAAAAAATAAGATTTCTCAGGTCAACACATAGGCAGTGGAAACTGGAGCTTTTGGCATAGTAATTCGCTCTGAAAATCACTAAGTACAGTTAATGACAATTGTGCTTGTCATCTGATTAATGGAGGGTGCTGCCGCACCTTTCTTAGGACGATTAAGAAAAACAAAATAAAACTAACATAAAATAGGTAAGCAATTAGTAAATGGGTTGTTACTCTTATGAGAGTTTTTAATTTATTTAATTTCATCCCTGTACTTCCCAGTTAACTCAGGGATACTGCATCCTGGTGTAATCGGCAGATTAAGACCGTTTTGCTGGCTCGCAGGTGAAAGACAAGGAACTTCCTGACAGATTCTGCCTTTCCCTCGAGCAAGTTCCCCTAAGGCTTTGGAGCTCCGCGTCCTGATTTTCCTGTTCTGCCCTTCCGGGTTCTCTGGGTTTCCCGCTTCCTGGATTCTACTTTTGACCTGCCTGGTTTTAACTATTATCTCACCCTGACCTTTGGTGTCTGCTTGTCTGTTTATTCCCGTTGTGGTTTCTTAACTTGACCTCCCATTGTGGTTTCTTGACTTCTTACCCAGTTCTAACTTGAGCTCGGCCCTGATCCCCAGTCTTCGGCTCTGCCATTGGGAGGTGTGGTGATTAACTGAAGTACTCCGTATAGACCCTAGAACCATTGTCATTTGGTAAGCAAATGATAAAGACCGTTGTTATTATTTTGACTTTTCACCTCATTTTTAATAGTATTGTAAAACACGTTATTAAGCTTTTGTCCCATGCTGCACCCAGTACTGGGAGTTCCTATATGTCATATCTCATATAAGTCTTGCAGCATTTTACACGGAGGCACAGAGAAGCTATGTTACTTCCCAAGATCGCACATTTATTAAGTACAAGGCAAAACATTTGAATCATGGCAGTCATTGCCCAGCCCATATTTTTATCTTTGATAATATACCACACTAAATCACACCAGATGGATCTCTTCTTAAATACCGAAAACGCTGCATTCTCAGACTTTCAGGATGTTTACTTTACTCCGAAAGTTAAAATCTTGAAATTTTTCGTATTTTATAGGTTTTTTTAAAAATCACTTTTGGTTTAAAAATATAAAAATAGGATAAGAGCCCCGGCTGGTGTGGCTCAGTGGATTGAGCACCGGCCTGCAAACCATGGTGTTGCCAGTTCCATTCCCAATTCAGGGCACATGCCTGGGTTGCGGGCCAGGTCCACAGTGTGGGGGCGCTCGAGAGGCAACCACGCCTTGATGTTTCCCTCTCTCCTCCCCTCTTTCTGAAGATAAATAAATAAAAAATCTTAAAACAATAGGATAATAAGACAGTTTGAACTAAACCTCATATAACTTAACTTCAGAAGTCTGATTTCTAGTGACACATAAAAATGATCACATACATAAAGGACCCATGGACAAAGCCAAAGAGGGTACAGATTGAGGGTTGGAGAAAGTGGTGGTGGGAATATGGAGACAACTGTACTTGAACAGCAATAAAAAAACAACAACAAAGCCTGGGACTAAACTTAACAACTATGTACAGGAAAAAGAAATGATCACATGTAGTCACTTATTTCACAAGTTCAGCAAGCACTTGCTGTCTGCCATGTGCCAGTAATCATGGGAGGCAGTGGGTAGTCAGCAGCAGGCCAGGAGCCTCCTTTCACACAGAGTGTACATGTAGAAAGTGGACCTTGGCCAAGCCATGAAGTAAAGTATGATTTGTGGGAATTTATTGATCCTTAAATTAAACTCTGTTAAAAACAAACAATATGTAAGTTGAGTGTTTAATGCATTGTGTGGCCCTCAATAAAGTTTAGCTTTACAAATGAAGTGTAGGTAATTTGATTAAACATTCTAAAGAGTTTAACAATCAATAAAATCCTTTAAAATGGAAGCTGCGACAAAAAAATGAAAATGCAATTTTCGCTGAAAGGTATTTTAAAATTTATCTTAAATATTTTAAATTCTTTACAGATATATAATTTTACATAAATGCATAATGTTAACCATAACATTCTTTTTCCCCCTTTTTCCTGTTTCCTGCTGGGCTTCTTCCTCTCTATTTCTTTTCCCTTTGATGCAAATCAGCCACGCCTCCTCCTCAACAAAATCCAAACGTATTAGTGATCAAGCGTGTATCTCTCTGTTTTCTTATATTTCTATTTAGGAATCACACATCACACAAATAAATAGTTTTACTTCTTTTTAGAAAAATTGCATTATACAGTACTGCATTTCTGCATTTTGCTTTTCTCACTCAATAATAATGCTTGGGAATCTAAATCAACAGACACAGCCCTGATTTTTTTGTCTTGCTAATAGGTGTGTGACATTCCGTGGGGAAGTGGCAGAATTTATTTGGTCTTTGCCCTGTTTGCTGCAGGCACATTGCTTTCAGGCTTTGGCACTACAAATGTTGCTGCAGTAAACATCCTTGAAAATATGTCCTTAAATAATTCTATTCAAAGGAATACATTCCAAAGTGTGAGAATGATTGTTTACAGGACTACAAAGGGCCGTGGGGATCATTGGGTTTATCATCCTCTGATATGAATTACGGAAGTAAAACCCAGTGATTTCCACAGCCCTTCCTGCTCCTCAAACAGAACAAGATCGTCCAGTCTCTTGCATTACCCAGGTATTGCAAATTATCTTCTACCGAGGCAAAAAAAAAAGCCCATAGCTTATAAAGAAAGAGAAGGAGAAAATGAATGAATGAATATGGTTAATCGGGTAGGCTGAATTTATCCAATGTGGAATAAAGGCGAAGGGGAGTTGGTGTTCAACTTCTGTGTGGTCATAATATCATCGTCACTATGTCACTAACTGAAGGCTCTGAATTGTAGTGTTCTTTTTTCCCTTTTTCTTTTTGCTATGATTGGCATCTCTGTGATTGTGCTGACTGTCTTACTGACATCTCTGAATTATGGTATTGGGAGAGGGGTTTGAAAACTAATTTTAATGAAAACGGTTCATCATTTCATAGTTGAAAACATACCAAATCACTTAAGAAAATGGACACCATGACGTTTTACATGTAAACAAGTAAACGTTAACCTCCTCTCTGAGCTCTCGCCTTGATTCAGAAAATGTATTTAATCAAAATATATACAATATATGTAGGTGGACTGTTACCACTGCCATTCTTGATTTCATAATAATTTGCTACATTATTTTGATCCAATAACTTTAGTAAAAACTTTAATAAAATTATTCAGCATGATCAGAATTATTCATTTTAATGCTTTTTGGTGCTATGTAGACAATATGAAAAATTGCCACATGGAAAACAATTTAAAATATAATCCACATCCTTTAACGTCACAAATTAAGTGTACAATCCTTTGCAGGTATATACCAGCATGTCTGGCATAGACATACATTTGAGACAGAGTTAACTAGTGAGATAAAGGACTCTGTCGTGCAAAGAGCTTTGTCATGCAAAATTATTGCATACAGAAATAAGTTCAAGTTTGTATGAATGACTGTGAGAATCTCATATATTTGAATTAAGAAAACAGAAACTGAAGTAACCAAGTAAATAAAGGGCTTCCATGTCATGCAAAGCCACAGACTACCACGAAGATATAAGTTCAAGCACGTAAATTGCACTTAACGAGCATCTCGGAATATACATTCTGTCCTCAGCCGCTTTCATTGAGTGAGTTTACCAGCTTTAAAACTTTGACCAAATTCTTTCTCCCACTTTTATTGTCTGATGTCTCTTTAGTATGACCCACTGCATCATTCTCCTATCTTGTTCAGTTATTATGTAATGACACAGGCAACAGATCGTCCATGTTGGATCGTGTAATCCCTTGAGCCAGAGAATGGGTTCCTGTATGGGTTCCCTTAGAAATTGCCTTGCCTCGCAGTTAGCTGAAACTAACTTTGTAGTATTTCCTGTATTCTGTTTAATTTTTTGGAAGAGTATGCCTTTTGTTTCTCTGGTTATATAAAATAGACCTTCAATGCGTTCAGCAGAGTGCTATCTACAAAGTAGGTGTTCAGTAGGTGTGTCTGCTGCCATTTTAAATTCCAGTGTTAGGTTTTCCACACTTAGCCAAAATAAGAGCAGTGAAAACATTTTGAAATGGATAAACCGATACATATGGATGTGGGTGATATTTCTTAAAAGCATAACTGGATTGATTCAGGCAGACGTTTCAGCCAAGCATTTTCTTTGAACTGTGTCCTCTCTCCTGTAACAGAGGAGTACTCCAGCCAGCAGAGTTAATTAGTGCCAAATTAGGATGGCCTCAGCAGGTGGTTGGTTCCGACTCTTTCTCCCCTGTTTGTTGAAGCCTCATGGTGGGAGAAGGGCTTGAGTAGTCTTGTCTTCCTGACAGCTGTCAACTGTTAATGTACCATATGCAACGATGGGTCAACTTGCCATCAACTGTGGAACCGTATGCAAATGGTGAACAAAGTGACAGACAGATGAACGCTTAAAAGGCAGGGAAAAAAGACCTTCATTGCTGGACTGGGAAGCAGGACCATAAAATGATTTCAGGAAAGGGTAGTTAAAAATAGATTGTTAAAACTGTGTCACAGGCATCATACCTTTACTCCGGTCACCATTTGTCACTCTGTTTCGGAGTCTAAACCAGACATGCCAATAGAAACTCTGCTTTCTTAGATGCGAAGAAACCTGACATCGAAGGCTTCTTAACAGAGACCCGTTTTTCCAATTTTATTAATGGAAAGACAATAATAGTTAAATAATTGCTAAGCCCAACTATTTTGAAAAAATTAGAACTATTATTTAAGAGGAGAAGTTTCTGAATTTGGTTGCATAGGTAGTAGAAATTAGATATGATATGAACGATATGGGAAGACATAAAAAATATTTTTGACTATTTGACTTTATGGGATACCTTTTACTACCTAATAAGAATATAATATTCTACAAGTCGAACTACAGAAGAAATAGCTACTTAATTTGTAGAGAGATGATTAAAGCTTATATCCTACCAATATATTCATAAAGTAATGTAATGGTAATTGTCAATATAGTTGCCAGGCACTTTATGTTACTAGTTTCATTCTCTAATCATTCCAATGAAGTAGGTACTGTCGTCATCCTTTTTTTTTAACAAAGAAATTGAATCCAAAAGAAATTAGGTGATTTACCCAAGGTGACAAAGCTGGGGATTTTAACTCCAGTTTGACCCCTAAAGTATGCAGTAAACCAGGTATGAATACTTTAAAGGTAAATTGATTTTGCCCAATTTAGAGGCTATTTCTAATGTCTGGACCAGTTATTCGAGTGACATCCAGGGGATGGGGTATAAGCTTGCTAAACTGTAATTTGCTGTAAGAATGATTGAAACATGAATGAGTGAAATCTGTGTGTATGGGAGGCATCACCGTTGCTTTGACATGCCATAGGAGGCAGTTTTTGTTTCTGACATGGTACTGATGAAGGATTAATTTTAATATTTATAAAATAGGGTCAGTTATAAGAATGCTGTATGGTTGCTCTGGAATCTATATGGCGACATATGTTAAATGTCCTATATAAGTGAATTTTATTTTTCTGATTCTCTGATTCTCATTTTTGAAATAGAACATGTGTAAACCTTAAGAGACAAGCCCTTGGGTTTGTGAAGGAGTTAGACATCACGACCCGTGGTTGTCCTGCTCGCAGCCCATGTGCGGAGAGACCAAGCACCCAGCTACTTCCCCTGCTTCCTTCCTGTGGCTTTATGTACGTCTTTCAGGATCAGAACCATGTGTTAAAGTCTTGTGATCTTATGGAGTTAACTTTCCTACAGAAAAGATATACAGCAGAAAACATAGTAGGGGAATTTAGACAGGGTTGGAAAGAGAAGATAATTGAAGAAAATAAGCTAATGTTTTAATGAAAAAATGAAGGTACGATTCATAGCATGGATTAGGTATAAAATACCTTTATGAAACCGGGCATATTTATTTTTTAAACATCCACTCCCTACTTCTGCCTGTATTAGGGGAGCCTAACGTGGCCCTGTTATCTGACATCGAAATGGTGCTTGCGAAGTGTCGGATTGAGAGTTTGGAGACTGTGGTGCTGGATTGGCTTTTAATATAGTAAGTTGCTTTGTGGTAATTGACAATGCATGTAAAATGGGCTTTAGATATTCCTTCTATGTAACAGTGGTTTGGATTCCACAGTGTCCATTATTTTTTGTTGTTGTTGCATTTTGTTTTTGATGCTCTAAAATCCTATGACTCAGGGACAATGAGAACTGTAAATATTTAGTTATTAACACCACTTTTAATTAAGGAATGAATTCTAAAATATATATAATGAAAAGTAAAGTATAATTGTAAAAATAGCAATTGAAAAACATTTAAAATTTTTATTCAAAGGGTAATTTTGAAGGTCATTATGGCACAGTTGAACACACTGAAAATACTCTAATTGGTACTTTAAACTTCAAGAAAACTTTCAATACAACTGACAGGTTGTCAAAAGGAAGAAACTTCAGTATATCAAGAAACCATTGGCCTTTTCAAGTAATCATTCCCATAGTAGTTTTAACAAAAGAAACTTATTTGAAAAGGGGTAATCTCATTGTGTAGTTTTTAGAGAATTGTTGCCTTGTTAAGTCAATGTTAATGAAAAATAAAGTCAGAAGTCTTTTAACTTGATGTTGAGATGTGCTGTATTTCAGCAGGGTTATGAACAAATATTCTTCTGAATTGTATTACTGATGAAAATAAGGTGATCGTAGACCAGTGCTATTTACCAATTTAATGACATTCCACAGAATTGTTTCACAGTTAACTTATTTATTTCTTAAAATGCTTTACTTCTGTATTGTAGCTTTCTTACACAAAATGAAGACTATAGCTTCACACATTCAAAATCAAATTAAGACAATATTCTACCTAATTATCGAGACTCCAAAGGTACTATTTATTTGATCTTTAATTATCATACTAACGTTCTCAGTTTGTATCATCGTAAGACTGCCTGAGATTGCAGATTTTAATTGATCAGTCTGGTGTCAACTCTCTTACCCCTGTATTAGTCAAATTGAACTTGGGATACTTGTACACAACTTGCTTCAGTTTAGTTGGTTAAATTTTCAAGGAATTAGGAAGCTGGCCTCCTGTGAAAGCCAGCTAAGAAGTCAACACTTTGTACCTGCATGTGTCATCGAGGTAGTTATCAAATTTGAAGACCAGTTTTCTTCAATAGCTTTAAGGACAGTACTTGCTTCATACTGTTGATGTGAATATTTGAGGAGATAATCTATGTGAAAATAGTTAATCCACTGCCTGGCATATAGTAAGTGTTCCATAAATGTTAGCCATGGTGGTGATGATGTTTATGGTGATGGGAAAGATGATCATTTCAGACAAAATCTTACCTCGGGAGTCTGCGTGGGATCATTGGTAACCCGTCTTGAAAAAGTATAGGTTCCATTGTACAAATACAGGGTGGGGCAAAAGTAGGTTTACAGTAGTTGATATGGAAAATTATACACCAATTAATAAACAGTAATACAATAATAAACTGTTTTATGTACTCACAAATGTAAACTTACTTTTGCCCCACCTTGTATAGATCCTGGGACAGATGATTGATAATGAAGGCTTATATACAGAATAGACAGTTCTTTTCTCAATCCCCTTCCCCTGAAATATATTATTTTTAAGAGATCAGAGCAACCATCACCTCAAAGTGGGTCATAACCACCACTAATCAATTATAATACCTTTGTCATCACTGTTTTCAGTGATTAGCAATCTACAGCTCCCTCATTAACTAGAGCAAGTATCAAAATTACTGTATCTGTCTGCTCTAAAGTAAACCAATTTACTAATCTTTCAATGGGAAATGGTTGGGGACTTCTGAACTATTGTCTATGTCTGCTACTGTCAATAAATGTCATTACCACTAGCTTTTCTCCAATTTTTACTTTCCCTATGACCCTCCCTCCCATCTTCCCTAGGTAGCTTTCTTGCTTTTCCGTCCACTCAAGTACCGACATGCGTCAGGGACCCTTAGCAGGGTGTAGTGGAGGCTGTGAAGCCGTACCTAATAGCAGAACTGGGGAAATAGAGTCTGTAAGAGGTATCCCAAAGAAATTATCATAAACAATTCTTTTTTTTATTAAATAATAGACAGCACTTAAGTGAAAATTATCCTAGTGTCAAATATTGCACACATATCAATTCTTCCATATTGCTTAACTCTTACATAGCCTTGCGGTGGCCCCTAAGCCTTCTCTGGCCTATTAAGTTAAGGAAAGTAATAATACTTGTACATTTGTTTTCCTCCAGGGGATTATATGTCTAACTGTATCCCCTATTTTTGCCATTATTTCCCCACCACTCAATTAATGAAACCTTAAGCGATCATATTTCCCTTTTTTCCTCTTTCTACTCTAGTCTCAGAATAGTATTGACTTCCACTTCTATTTATATCTTCCTTCTCTCCCTCCCTTATTTTCTTCACATACATACACACTCACACACACAATTGCACACACAACCTCTTAATGTATTAGGGAACTATTGTAGGTGCTGGGAATCAAGCAGCAAATCCAACCGAATGGTCACTGCTCTCATGGAACTTGCGTTTATTTAAGTAGGGAGGTGGTTCATACAAATGTGGAAACTAGTGATAAGGACTAACTACATACATTACAAGGAGATAAACATTAAATATGGCAATTCAATGGAGAGTGATTAGGTAGGCAAGATTTCTCTGAGGAGGTCATTTTTGAGCCAAAACCGAAATAGAGAGAGCCAGACAAAGGAAGATATCAAGAAGAAATGCAAAGGCCCTGTGGTAGGCGCCAGTTGGCAGATTTGAGTAACAGAAAGACGGCTGAATGGAGCATGGTATGCAGATTCAGAATACTGGCTATTTGGAGTAACAATACTGGGATAGACAGGTAGTATTAGGCCAGACAGTGTTGGTCATTGGAAGTAAGCTTACATTTTGTTCTAAATACAATAAGAATCCATTGGAAGATTGTAAGTAGGACAAGTGGCATGATTTGATTTGTACTTTTAAAGGTCACTTTGCTTTATTTAAAACAATGTTTTGTAGCGATCCAGAGTGGGCATGGTAAGATGTGGTACAGTAAGGTTATCATACTTCTCTCAGATTGGCCTAAGATGACTTTGTAATTAGAGAGAAATTGACATATCCATGGTATATTTTGGTGACAAAATCAGTGGGACTGGCTGATGGTTTGTTCTGTTTATAATCCAGCAGAATTACCCTAATTACACTTGATGAATCTAACCACAGTGCTACTGACAAATTGGATTCAGAGACAGGGAACTTAAGTGTTAACTGGAAATTCTTACCATTCAAAACCAAAACCAAAAGCGGGCAGTCAACCTTGAAAACACTTGAAATTTTTATGAATCTCCTCAAAATGTCTGCAGGAGTTTCCATAAAACTTACTAGCATTCTTTGATCAAGTAGGCCTTTCTGTAATGACAAATTATTGATATTTTGAAGAAAGGAATTCTTATTTAATTATATATTTCCTTTTTAAAAAGACACTATCGGATAAAGAAAGCACTGTCTTAGACTTTTGAATTAGGCACTCTAAAAGACTGTGATATAAATAGGAATAATGAACATTCTCTGTACTCAAGGATCTCTCATTCCATTAGGGTGGCAAGCATAAAAACAGCAATAGAAATATTCCAATGTATCTTAGCGCGCACAGACAATTGCTCGTGGGGTCCCGGTCAAGGGTGACTTTACAGAAACAGGAATTTATCACTTATACTGTAGGCACAGGAATTCCAGAGAAAAAGGCCCACATGGACTACTGCACAGAGGCATGAGACAGAATATAATGATCCAGTAGCTGCAGCCAGTAGAATTTTGATAAGAAATGAATGAAGCAATGAAAGAGATGAAATGTGACTTTGTGTGTAACCAGCAAAAGGCCTGGAAAAGCCCAGATTTTGTAGCGAACAGTTTTGATGTTAAGTGTCATACTGTTTTCCATAACAGCTGCACCATTTTACATCATCACCAGCAATGCACAGGGTTTCAGTTCCTCCATATCTTTGCTGACATTTGTTTCTTTGCTTTCATTTTGATAATAGCCATCATAATGTGTGTGAAATGTCTGTCAAGAGTTTTAAACTGTGACCAGATTTACAAATGCGCATAAGATTTTGGGGGTCAAGTGCCTAACCCTGAATCAGGATTGATATTATAAGTAAAAGTGGAAGAATCCCGTTCATAAAGTAATTTGCTCATCTATAAATATTTACGAAGTGTTATCTTTATTCAAGGCATTGCACTAGCTTCAGTGTATCCCATGGTTAGCAAAACAGACGGATTTTGTCAAGCCCAGTGGGGCAGATGGACATTCGTTAAATAATTACATAAATATATAGTGTGGAAGATGCTCTCAGTGTTCATCTACACGCCTGTGGCACCGTGTGAATCAAAGGCTGTGTACTTTGAACGTCTTTATGTCTCTGCCTGAAGGCCCATGTTTCTGGAAATAGGCATACACAGAATGAACCCTATACACCAAGACATTCATGCCCTGGGGAGCAGCCCTCAGGCAACGGTGCATGGGCATTGCTGGAAAAATAGCCCCGCTTCCTCACCCCTCATCTGAGATCGTTTTCGGATGGCTTTCTTTCTCCTGAGAAGGATTAGGCTCCAGTTGCCCAAGGTGGTGACTTGCTCGGTAGGGCAGCCTTTACTGACTCTTTCCTTCTCTGGCTCACTTCTGACCCCAGACAGTGTATCAGAGGTCACTTCCCAAAATAACTCAGATTATCTCAGTGCATGTTTTAGGGAAACCCGAGCTGAGAAACGTGTCAGTCCACTTTGATAATGTCTGTGGAGGAAAAGAAAGGTTGCTGTGGAAATTCGTAATGGGAAGCCCAAAGTCTATAGGTTCGGTGAAGGCAACTATGCAGAAGTGTCATTTGAAGAGTGAGCAGGACTTGATTAGGCGAAGGCATACAGGCTGAAGGCAGTAGCAGCGTAAAGACCCTGTGGCTAGGAGAGAGCGCAGCATTAAAAAAAGGTGGCATTAAAGGGAGTAACAAAAATGGTTGAACACGTGAAGCTGGACATAGGTAAGGTCCAGTTCATACAGAGCCCTTTAGACTATGTTGAAAACTTAGATCGTTATTCAAAGAACAATGGCAAACCAAAAGCTTTCAGACAGCATCCCTGGCTTCTGTACGCTAGATGTTAGAAACGTTGCTCCCTCCAATCGTGATGACCTATTATGTCAACAGACATTGCTGAATGGCCCCTTTGGTTACAAAATAGCCCTGGGTAAGAACTCTTAGACTGTGGCGATGTCCGTGGATATCTAAAGAAATCTACAGAATACACAGCTATGAGGTTGTACCTCAAAGTCTCTGCTAAAAACAAAGAGATAGACAGACAGACACACACACACACACACAGACAGACCAAGATTAGTACCAAGATTTATTCTTAACTTGTAATTAGATTGAAACATTGAACATCAGGAAAACGAAAAGTTTACTGTCTTTTTTGGTTCAGCATGATGTTTCATACCAAATGCGTTTGACCCTCCAACGTACCTCCACCTCCCCTCCACTGCGTCCTTATCTGGGTCAACTGGGCAGTCAGTTTTCCATTTATCCACTTCCAAAGTCTTTAACTTTGTCTCCACATCTAATGAAAGAAAACAAATGCCATTGTTCCATTTTCCTTTCATGTAGACCCGCTGCTACTACCCTGGTTGGGGCTTTTGTTTTCTTAATTTTGTTTCCCCCACCGCCCTCCCACGTCCAGGGAGATGACCTTCTCTTCCTTCGCTGATACTTTGCCCGAACGACTGAGGCCGAATTGACTTCTCTTTCCTCTGGACTCTCGTACCATGTGTCACTTCTTTTTACTTTGGCAATTAATGAATTAAGACTGTTTTCCAATTTCTAGCACGTGCATCCCATCTCCCCTGTTAAATTATAAGCACTCTGGTCTCAAGACCCATGGAATGTTTTTATATGTCTCAGATACTATCTGTGTAAACAACATATGTAGTTTCTTAATAAGCTTGCATATCACCCACGTGATTGTTACATAAGTTAATAATTGAGAAACATCTCTTACCATTTTAAAGGGAGCTCTTCAAAGTTACGCAGGGTCCCCCCAGAATGTATAGAACAGATCATACCACTGACTGGTGTTTTATCAACTGTTAAAATATCAGAGGGGAAACAGCCGAAAATCTACTTTGGTGGCAATACTTCCAAGGAGAAATGGTGACATTACTTTTAGTGGGCTTGACCCAAATGATGCTAACTATGGTATATTCATATTTAATCTGAAGTCAAAAAGAAGGCTTTTAATAAAACTACTAACTCGAGCTGATGACGAAAAGAGAAATATTTAAAGACCTTTTCTCCTCTTCATTGACTTAGTATAAATAAGAATGACGCGCACGTAGTGAGGAGAGAATGTAGCACCAGGAATAGGGATTTTTGTAGCACACTTTTCATTGACTTTAATGAGTTATATGTGGCTAAATGTGTCAGTGTAGTTGGCAGAATGTCTTTTTTCAAAGCATCAAGAATTACCTTAAAATGTCCGTGAATATTGGAAATAGAGCAGGAATAAAAATAAAAGTGTTGTTCAGAAAGCCCACTGGTTCAGGGAGCAAACAAAGTTCATAGCAGGTTCAGTAGAAATGGGACTATCTTGAAACATTGAAGAACTAAGGACCCATGGACATGGACAACCGTGTGGTGATTGCGAGGGGAGGTAGGGAAGGTATAAGGGGGATAAACAGTGATGGAAAAAGAACAATAAAAAAAAGAAAAGAGGGAAAAATAAGTAAGGCACATTGCTGTAGAGATGTAGGCATTGACAAATGATGACAAGGGTAATTGCAGTGAAAGACAATGGGAGAGGTGCCCCAGCAATGAAGTTTCTGTTGTGTTGCTTTTTTGCTACGTAAAACCTCAGAATTCCCAGATTTCCTTATTTAGTTACAGGACATGTCTTTCCATAGGAAAAGGACTTGCTGATTATTATTTAGGGATTTGATCAGGTGTGAAAACGGGTCAGTTTTTCCCACCTAACAGATGCCCTTAAGGCATCATCTTTAACATGTCCTTATGGCAAGACTCAAAAAATAAAGACAGTGCAAGTCAATCAGTTGATCACCAGATACGCATGAATTGCCTTCTATGTATGATGAAGTGTTAGGCATTGCCAGGCATTTAATTAAAAGCCATAATCCCCATCTTTGAGGAATTTGCAATTATCTAAGCAATTTAAAAAAATCTGCGAGTGAAATTGATAAATCTGTAAACATCAAGTGTTTTGTAATCAAATACAGTGCATTTTGGATACACATTTAGAAAATATCCCCAAGTTAATCAATGCGAGTTCAGTGGAAAGCGATCTTGATTTATTGTTTTACTAATGAGGAAAATGGGGGCATAGAGAGATGAACCAACAAGCTCAAGGTCACCGAGTTCAACAGTTGAGCAGGAAGGTGAGCCCAGGGAATCCGATTTCCGAGGCTGTGTGTCTAAAACATTAGTCTGTATTAACACAGAAGAGAATTGCCAGATTTTTCAGAACACGAAGAAACTTTCCTAATCTTGAATGAGGAATATGATGGAGATGAATGAAAGGGGAATGGGGTGGGATCTTGGGGTTGTGCGGATCTGGGGGAGGGATTAGGAGGAAATGGTGAAAAGTGATGATGCTTCACGCAGCAGCTTGAAGGTGAAAATTAAAATGGCATATTAGGTGTATATGTGGGTGGAAGAATGAGTAGCAATTCTAATTTAGGCAATTTTGAGTAGGAGATTATTTGATGGTATGTGGGAAGAGATTGGTACAAGCTTCTAGGCAAGCAATTTTGCAGCACCTTAAAATTTAAAATGTACATGGCTTTTGACCCAGCCTTTTCACACACAGGAATGAATTAGAGTTACTTATCCTGTATTGACTGACAATAGTGAGAAAATGACTGCCATGAAAGACCTTCAAAAGGAGAATTTAAAAAAACAAATTGTTGTTCTGTTGCAGTTTTCCCAATCCGGCCTCCCCTCGTTCTCCCCTGCCCTGACCCCTACTCCCCCACTCCCACAGCCCATCCCCGCCCTGTTGTCCATGTCCATGGGTCGTTCGTACACGTTCTTTGACTAGGACCTTTCCCTTCTTTCCATCGTTATCCCCCTCCCCCCTTCCCTCTGCTTTCTGTCAGTCTGTTCCTTGTTTCCGTGCCTCTGGCTCTATTTTGCTCGTTTGTTTTGTTCATTAGGTTCCTGTTATAGGTGAGAAGTGTTAAATTGTAGTTTACCATACCGTGGAATATTTAAAAGATTGAGGCTTATCTCTTTTTTTTTTTTTTTTGACACTGAGAGATGGTTGTGATTTATTTTGCAGTGAAAAAAACCAATTTGGTGAAATTATGTATAATATGATTTTATTTAAAAGGTGGGTGTAATCATGTCAAGAAACATGGAAACCTTATTATGGGCTGGGCATTAGTCCAGGTATGTGGGATACAGTAATAAACCAAACAGACAAATTTCCCCGAACCGGAAAGTTTACATTTTGGGCAGGGAAGACAAAAAAATAAGAAGCATCAATAAGCAAACCATATTACATATTAGGTGATAAGGGCTTGATAAGGAAAGAAAGAAAGAGAGAGAGAGAGATAGAAGGAAGGAAGGAAGGAAGGAAGGAAGGAAAGAAAGAAAGAAAAAGAAAAGAAAGGAAGGAAGAAAGAGAGAAGGAAGGAAGAGAAAGAAAGAAGAAGAAAAGGAAGAAAGAAGGAGAGAGAAAGAAAGAAGGAAGGAAGGAAGGAATAAGAAGGAAGGAAGGGAAGAAAAAGAAAAGAAAGAAAGGAAGAAAGAAAGATGGATAGATGAGACTGTGTGTGCTCACGAGGGAGGCAGAAATAGTCTTAAATGGGGTAGCCAGGGTTAGCCTCATCAGGAAGGTCAGAAATGAGCTCAAAGACCTGAGAAGATGAAAAACCTAATGGAAACTGCTCTGGGTAAGAGGGAACAGCAGCAGCTGAAACACAGGACTTAAAGAGGGGACATGGTTTGGTTTTGCTGGTGTGGACCGAGTGAGGGGAAGAGGAGAGGAGGGGAGTTGGAGAGTCAATTTGAGGTCTAGATTATCTAGAGCAGGGCCCTCCAAAGCAAATACAATGCAAAACATATGTAATTAAAGATTTTCAGTAGCCATGTTGATAAAAACCAGAAGAAACCGGAGAAATTAATGTTAATAGTGTATTTAAGGTAATATATCTAAAATATTTGCATTCGAACATGTAAGCAATATAAAAATATTAATGCGATATGTTTTATTGCACTAAGACTTTGCAGCGTAATGCATATTTCACACCTGCAGCACACCCCAGTTTGGACTGACCACATTTTAAGGCTCAATAACTAAGGTGGCTAGTGGCCAGCATATTGACAGCACAGAGACAAGACCTTGCCAAGTCACTGTTAGGATTTGACTTCTACATGGAGTGAAATTGTCACTGTAGACATTTGAGCAGAAGAGTAACTTTATCTATCTTATATTTTAAATGTATCATTCTGCTTGCTGTGTTGAGAAACTCCCAAGTTGGGGAAGGAGAGGGGAAACATGGGTATAAGCAAAGAGGCTATTGTGCCAGTCTAGGCAAGAGATGATGGTAGCTCAGACATGGATGTTCTCAGTGGAAAGTGGGAGAAGTGGTCAGATTCTAGGTTTGTTTTGAAGGTAAGAGCCAGCATGATTTTCTGACAAATTAAATGTTGGGTGTACAGGAAAAGGAAGTATCAAGGCTAATATCAAGGTGTGTCACGTGAGTAACTGGAAAAGTGGAGTTTCAACTGAAATGGTGATTCTGTAGGTGAGGCAGGTTTGAATGGGAAAACCTGAAGTCTGAGATTTCTTGTAGACCATACAAGTGGAGATTTGAGTTGGCAGTTGGATACGAGTCTGACTTTTGGAGAGAAATGTAGATTGAAAATATAAATTTGAGAGCTATCAGCATAAATCAAAATAATTTTTTAGAGAGAGGAGAAGGGAGGGAGGAACAGAGGGGGAGGAACACTGATGGAAGAGAGAAACATCGACTGACTTCTTTTTGCCCGGACCGGTGACCCCGCCCACAACCTAAGCATGTGCGTTAACCGTCATGGAACCAGAGACCTTTCACTTTGTGGGACAACGGCCAACTAGCTGAGCCACAGGACTGGATAAGATCATCAAAGCAGTGAGGGGAGATAGAGAAGCGATCTGAGGACTGAGCTTTGGAATTTTCCCAAAGTGTGAGGCTTGAGACCAGCCTGGATGGGTTTACACCATAGTGATAGTCATCTTTATTACTAGGTAAGGGGACTTCGAGGGCCTGCCAAAGAAGGGGAAAGTTCCATATCTAACTGTATGGTTGTTATAATAAATGCATAATAGTTTTGTGATTTAAAAGTATTCAAGCGGTCCAGAGATAACTTCCCATTTCAGCTCGGACATGGAAAGAAACTGAGAGTTATCACTCCTGCCCTTATGACAAGAAAAATGTTGACAAACTGAATATTAATGGCTTTCTTGTACTCAGCAGAGACTGAGTTTACAGGGCAAACTTCTATCCTAAAACCTGGAGAGGGAGATGCCTGCAGGGAGACAGAGACAGAGACAGAGACAGAGACAGACAGAGGTGGAGGCATTTTCTTACCTGAGATAGAAACCTCCAGAGGCCATAAATGCCTGTGAGAGCCATTAAATTGGAAATTCTGATGATTTGCTGGAGGCCAAGTGTATGAGGCTCCTTTGGGCTGCAGTCATGGTGAGAGTGGGGAAGCCTCACACTTTCTCAGGCTTTTCCTCCAGGGACTGCACTGGGCTCTCATGGGGAAGATGGGGATGGTTCCAGGAAAGCAACTCACCCCATTTTTCTGTGCCCTGGTGATGGCAGAAACTGTTAAAGGGTATTTTCTCTAGATGTAGGATTCTGAGTTGGCGGTTTTTTTCTCTCCACCCAAGCCCCTGAGTAAGTAGGAAGGGCAGAGCACCTTGCCGACCTGTGATGTACGTGCAGCGTAAGCAAGAAACGAGCTTCGTTTTATGTAACAAAAACAAACAAACAAAAGTTGGCAGTTCAATCATGGTGATTTCTTGAAAGGCAGCATGAAGAAATTTGGTAGTTTATATTACTTAGAGGTTGGGGAACTATTGGATGTTTTTGAGAAGAAGAGTAATTTGATTTACCCAGTGGAACCGCGTTCTTTGCCTATTATTCCAGTAGCAGTATGCAGCAAATATGCTCTGCTGTCTGAACTAATTCTCTCTCTTGGCTCCAATATGTGTCTAAAGTGAACAATAATAACAGCCCATAAATTACCAGGAACCTGTTCATAGTATTAGGTAATAAATTAGCTACATATATTTTGTGAGGTTATTTTTTAAAAAGCACGTTATTGTTTTAGAATTTTCATAGTATTTAAGTGCTTTATATAATTTCCTACAAAATAACATAATACTCATGTTGAGTAATTCCATCCATTTTATAATTAAGTGCCTGTCATTAAAAAGAATATCTAAGAATGTAGTCCTCTGTTATTGGCTGTTATCCAAAGAGGTTTAAAATTACTTTCTCCAAAATGCCTTTAAAAATAGTTGTTTATTGAATATATGTCTAGTCTTACTGGCCTTTTAATTGGATAAGGATCTACAGATTTTATCTTACAAGAAAAGGACCTTGGCTTCAGAAATGGTTTTGATGCACGCTCCATATGTCTTCGAAAAAGCAATTTAATATTGTGTCTATTTTTTTTCCTACGGGAGAAAAAGAACCTAAAGCCCTGAAATGTTATATATGTTGGGTTGTGAATCATGGCAACCGAAAGCAGGACAGACTGGGTCTAGAATATTCTTACCTTGCCTCAGATTTTTCATTTTCTTAGAAATGCCCTTTTTCATGAGCTACAACTGAGGTTAATTGTGAGACAAAGGCATTCTGTTCTCAAATTCATACGTAATATTTTGGTTAATAAACAAATCAAGGTCTGCAGGAAAATCCGCATATAAAAGTAGAGGAAGGCAGTCAGTTGCATCGGATAATATGAGCACTCTCTCCCCCACAAATAAAATGTTTGCAAGAGCTTCAGGTTCGTACTGTGCCCTAGAAATTTCTCTTGATATGAAGCCTAACCATGATTGAGATGTAAAGTCTCAACTTCCAAGGCGCTGAGTAACATACACAGCAGGAAATGCCAATATTGTCTTAATAGATATATCTTGTAAAGGTGAATTTCAGTGAGCTCGCACAGATTTCTGAGTAGTATTTTCACACATTTTAGGTAGGGCAGTGTTATCATGTATACCTAATTTGACTGCTTTAGTGTAATGTTTTTATGATTATCTTACAAATGCTTCACTAAAAATATAGTGAAGTCTCCCAGTGATTTTATATTCTTATTTTCTAGCTTACACTCTGTATTAGCTTCCTTTGCTTAGAGCCCAGACGCCTTCCTGGGCCATTCACTTTTCCCTAACATTTTGCATATTATTTTTTCCATATTTGCTTATTTAATTGGGAAACTCAAGAACAGATTTAGTCTCCTATGCCTTCATATGCCCAGAACATGCAGAAATCTGGGGAAAGTAAAGACTCAGAAATTTTTTAAAAGGAAGGAAGAAAGAAAGAAAGGAAATAGTACCTCTAAATCTGAATGAAACTTTAATGCCTCGTATCTTTATAATAACATATAATAATATCTTTTAGAAAATCTGATACTTAGACAAAGAGTCAAACCCTTGCACACACTAAAATGTGTGAATATCTATATAGAGACTTTGGGTGGGCGTTTTAGTTTACTCAGAAATAACTACATAAGGAAAGACCCTCTGCCATGGGTAGTTTTGAAGGTAGAAAACTTAGTATTAATACATTTACGGTCAAATGTACTGAAAATAAGTAATACCTTTTGCACACTGGTGCCATAAGATGTGAGAAGTGATTAGCGAGGGGTATGGATGCCCAAGATTTTCAGGAAAGAAGGGGATATTTTGCAAATGTGCCTGCGATTTTTCATGGTCCTGCCCATGGGTGTCCCCATATACGTGCCAGCTGCAAACATTAGATCTTATTAAAGTCCTTCACGGAGCTTCACAAAACCTTGATCCCTGAGCCTCAGAATTGAGAAATTCAAGGGCGGGGGTGGAGGACTCTTTTCAGAGTTGTTAAGAAAGCAGCCAGTTGTTAAGAAAGAAAGTTCATATTTCCTCCCTCAGCCTCTTTGGTGATATTGGGGGACTCACTGACCTTCAAAATACTTTCTCGCAAGAATTTGCAAGTTGCATTCCATCATGTCTAGAGGCAAAATAATCTAGTGCATTTTGTGAAATGAACTCCTTGAAATGGTTGTGTTCTCTGACAATGTTTATAAATTCATATGATAAATAAGTCAATGTTAAAGACATTTAATGTATTTCTTTCAAAATAGAACACAAACTGAATGTGAGATCATGAAGTAGATTTAAATAATCCCTACTCTCATATCATACTTTTTCTTTAGAAATAGAATGGAATCAGGAAGGCCAAAGAGAATGGGAAATCATTCATTCCTTTAATTTGTTCAATAAATGTTTTCTGAGCCTGACTTCTGTTGTAGGTGCTTGCGATACATTGGTGAAATGCATTAATGTTTGACTTCAAGTCGGCAGCATTTAGAAATTACCTTCGAGATAATGATGCTGGTTTCTGTCATATCTTATGTTATAATGGTTTCTTATATTCATCCCTCATAAAAACTTATAAATGGATTAAATTAATTGGATGAGTTTAGTTTGCCCTGTATAAAGTTCAAAATAAATTTGGTATTGATCATTTCTTATAGGGCTTATTTTATTGTCCTTAAAAAAGTTTTTTTTCCTTACTATAAGAAGCAAGGGTGGATTTATGTGAACACTGGACATTTTTCAATACATTTGATTTAAGAGAGTATTGCAAACAGGAGATGGCCAGTCCACACATGAAATTTCTTTGTAAGCAAAAAGCTTTTTCATACTTACAGTAAGTTCTGAGGTAAACTGAGGGACAGGTTTGTCATATAACAGGCAAATTGTACTTTGGTAAATCACAATGTACTGGAATTTTATAAGTATTATGAATGTAGCACCTCCCATTTCATCAGGCTAAATATGAAAGTCTTTTCTGTTTGGCTGGTTGACTTGGAGCAGTTTGTGGTTTAAGTGAATGAGCAAGTAGGTCCTTGCGAACAAAGAGAAAAACATATGCACACACAGATAGCTGAATAGATACAGATGTATGAAATTAACTTATCTGAGTCTTATTTGGCACATCCAGTTGGGCTTTTAGAGATGTCTTCTGTGCTAAGTTTAAGGAAGATTTTTGACCGCAGGATGAGAATCGTTTCCCACTCTTATTTTTAAAAAAGTCTGCCACATGGCCGTATGCATTTCATAAAGATCAACCAAATTTTCCTTTTCTTTTTTAGTTTTTTTTGCATGGAAGGGGCATCAAACATAATTTCAAATATTTTTTCACAAACAGGGACTATATGCTCCCAGGAATCGAGGAAATGTTAATGTAATGGCTTTGAACGGAGGCTCTAAATCGTTGAATTGGATTTCCTAAAGGTGCACCCACTTGCTGGGGACCCTCGTGCCCTGTCACTCTCTTTGGCTCTGTTCCCTCACCCATCACATAAGGGTACTAATACTTAATACACAGCGTTCTTAGAAATCAATAAGAACATGAAAATGCAGAGAGCTCAGCACTGGCTCTGCCTCATGCTAAAAATTCAATGGAAAATACTCATTATTTTATTTGTTATTATGCCTGAGAATAATACCCAGAATATTAGATCGGGCTTCGGCTTCAAGTATAGCCTGTAGTTAGGAAGCTAAGGACTATATAATTGAACTAATAACTGAAAATAAAAATGGGAGTGTGGATGAGAACAGATATTTTAAAAATTTCATGTAAACATTGGATTCCTTTTACATAAATATTTTAAATGGTCCTGGAAAAAACCTAGACTTCTTTACAAATATTATTCATTTATAGTCTTCGGTTAAGTAGAAACCAATTCATAATCTTCAATAAAATTTGTATTGATTATTAATTTCCCGAGGAAACAAAAACAAGAGGCTGATTCAGTGTTGCCAGTTTATTTGTCTTTGAACAGTAGAAAGGTGTTACATCCTGTTACTGCCAAGTAGAGCAGATTAAAGGTCAGGAAAGCATGCCAGATCTGCCCCTCTAATAGGAACATTCCAGCACGCGTGAGAGAGGGAGGGAATAACTTTTAGTCCACTTTGCTCATGAAAATGAAAAGAAAATCATAATATCAGAAGTAATTTTTTTTTTTTGGTTTCAGTTTTCTTCAGTGACTTTGATCATAGAGTTTTTTTTCCCCTACTGAGTAAACATATACTATTTGAAATTTTTGATGAAAAAGAAATTCTGGAAGAAAAATGCCAATGATAAATAGCTCTGCATATTCCCAGCTAATTTGTGATTTTCTTTGACCCTATTCTCTTGAAATGTATTCATTTGTCACGAAATCCCTGCACCTGGAATCATTATCGTTTTATTTTCCTTCCTTGTCCTTTTTTTAAAACTACCCTGCCATGTAATTGTAAGATGCATATTTATGAAGAAATAAGAGAGGCCAGAAGTGAATTTTCTTGTCCAGCCTAGGCCGTCTGCAAGATAACGAACTTGCTCACATATACTCCCGTTGATTTCTATTATGTAGTCAACAGGAAGTGGCAGTCTGGCAGCATTAAGTGCTGTTTGCGAAATTAACGACACAGGGAATCAATGCTGCTGTGATAATATTGTATTATAGTTGTAGCTATATATGGTTGCTGAGTTCGGAGAAATGGCAGAATTTAGTATTATCTCTTCAGTCATATTTTTCTCTCCAGTCTTTCTCTAGTTTATTGCCTTTTAAGCACACCAAAAGGGCCTGCTATTTGTTGGTGTGAACAATACCTTTTAATTTCTACTTTGAGAGACTGCTTTACCAACATAAAAATACATAGAGTAGTAATTGTTGGAGACTTGTCCGTGCTTCCATGAAAAAAACTAAAAATATGTATGAGAAGGTAAACTGCTGATTATTCTATACAAAACCATCCAACACATATTTCTAACTTCCTGTGAAATGGAACATAATTTGGCAGGTAGACCCATCTCTGTGTGTTCTTAGAAAAGCAAAATTTGCTTAGATGATCCAAAATGAGATTTGGTTTTAATAATGCAGTCGGCTACATAAACATTTACAAAGAACAACTGCAGAAAGCCAAGAAGTCATCAGAGCAGGCAGGGCCTTTAGAAGGATTAGAAGCCTGCGTGCCAAGACGGGATCATTCCCGCACATCGTTTTTGTTGAGAGTAATTTTTACACACATTTTATTTTATTTTATTTTATTTTTTTAGACAGAGGGTAAGGGGAGAGAGAAAGAGAGGAAGAGAAACATCAATGTGTGGTCGCCTCTCGCGCGCCCCCTACTGGGGACCTGGCTCGCAACCCAGGCATGTGCCCTGCCTGGGGAATCGAACTGGTGACCCTTTGGTTTACAGGCTGACGCTCAATCCACTGAGCTACACCAGCCAGGCTACACACATTTTAAAACGTTTAGAACTCTTAAAAGACCCTAAATTTTATTACCTTATCAGTCACAGGTTCAGAAAATCCCCAGTCCCTTAGTGAAAAAGCTAACATGAGGATAACTGGCAAGAGTAGTGCGGTGGAGTATTCTAAAAATAAACCATGAGCAAATGAGAACTATGATGGATAGATATGATGGTGCATGAAGCCGTCTGTATGGTGGCATAGGCCTCTTGAGGGGATACTTGGGCAATCCCCTTTATGACAGTTTTAAAAGCACACTTAATAAGTTGAAACCATTTATGCATTTTTGTTGTATTCAGAAAAGCATTGTGTAGATAAGTGGAAGAAAAAAAGAAAAATTCTCCATGTGTCACATGGTAGTTTTCTTTAAAGTCTATGCTTAGTTTAAAAGTGATTTATATCAATGAAATAATAGTTAATTCTCACAACTAGTACAATTCGCCTATCTTTTTTTATAATGTGTGAAGAAAACATGGTTAATGTGAGTTTCAGATAGGTATTTTGTTCATGGTTAGGAACACTGGGAAGAGAGAATCTGGAATATTTGTAGAGTGCATTTAAATGGATTTAAAAAACAGTTTTGGTGATCAGTCTGTTGAGGATAGGTATGTACGACCATGGGGTCTCCTTTTCTCATGTGTAAACTGGTGTCTGAGATGACTCCAAATTTTTAACATTATGCACATATTGCTACTGTGCTCAAGAAAACAATAGGGTCAAGGGAGAACCAAGGATAATAATTTGGTTCTAGTTAATAATATGCATTACTTGATTATTAATAGCAGTGCACCCTTATTCATGCATCTCACTTACTTCGAATGGGAACGGTGATGCTTGCAATTCAAACATATACCTTCCTTTGGTGATGGCATTCCTTCATTCAACGAATAGTTTTGTTGGGGGCATTGTGATAGAATTAAAACGTAAAGGCAAAACCTATTATAAAACTCCCTCACAATGAGTAGAATGAGAAATTGAATTTCAAACAGTATTTTAACAAATTTTACCACTTAGCAGATAATAAGTGATGTTTACCTTGTGCTACCAGGCCTATAGGCAAAGTTTCATGTACTCTGCAGAGATTAATTAACTCATGCCATCCCGATAGGGTTCCTGTGAAGTAAATGCCATTATTTTCCCCAGTTTACAGTGAGGAGACTGAGGTAGAGAGGAAATAAACAATTTGCCCAAGCTCCTAAAATTGGTAAATGACAGGGTGTGATTTGGACCTAGAGTTTCATAGCCCTTATTCCTCAACACTGTTCTGTACTGCGTCCGCACTGGGATGTCACTGCAGAGAAGGGATCTGACTGCAGACAGTCTTAGCTCGGCTCTTTGTGAAAGTTGTAGTAGTGTGACCGGAAGACTGATACCTTCAATTTTATTTTATGGATTATCTATAGGACCAATAAGCTCTCTTCTTCTTTTTATTTCCCCTAATCCCTCAATAAAGAAAATGATCTTCATTACAGTGTATATGAAATTAAATTTCCTGCTATACCAGAAGTAACTTTTTGGGTGAGTTCAGATAACACTGTGTGATTCTTGGTGAATATTATTCTGTGATGTGTAGAGATATTCAGAAATGAATTTCTGTTTAAATATTTGAAAGGCTCTTCCTTTCTCTGTTCTTTGTATTTTTAAAATTTTTTTACATTCAGTGTTATTTAGTATTGGTTTCAGGTGTACAGCTTAGTGGTTAGACAGTCATATACTTTACAGAACAATGCCCCTGATATTTCCAGCGCCCACCCAGTATCTTATGTAGTTATTACAGTAGCAGCAACTGTATTTCCTATGCTGTTCTTTATATCCACATGACTATTCAAAGTAAGCAGAGAGATTATGCTTTAAATCATTTATTAAACCATTCTTAAATCATAGAAGATACAGAATTGATATCTGTTGTTCTATACATTTTTTTCTGGCAGTACCTTTATTCGGAGCAGGGGCAGGAGAATTTATTCTCTGCCAGTGCTGACTGCTCACCCACCCACATCCCAACACGCAGTCCAGGGATGTAGGCCCCTCATTTAGGGAATTCAAACTGTGTTTGCAGTCACGCCGTCTCTGAAAGAACTTGTTTCTGTGGAGGAAATTATTCCACCTTTTATGAAAGGGAAACATTACGACTCTTCTATTCTGAGAAATTAAGAAAGAACCTCAAACCTTAAAGTACATGGAGAGATCTAGCAAACAATATTCTGTAATATTTGTGGAAAAATATAAATACAGTATCTCTACATCTATGTTTTCCAAGCATATTGTAATAGTGTATGTGTATCGGAGCCTTTCTTTGTTGCAATGCCTTGCTTCAGAATAATTTTTAATTTACATAGTGAATAAACCCATTTTATAGATGAAGAAACTGAGGTACAAAGAACTTATGTAGAAAACTTATTCAGATCCTTAGGAATCATTCCCCTCTATGCTACATTATACTGATTTTCTTGTAGATATTACAGCTGTTATATATATATGGATAATTATTGCTCAAAAAATATTTTTTCCTCGAGTAGGCATTGGGGACGTGTTTATGTCGTCTTTTTCTCGTTTCTAATTCTTTAACTTAAAAATAACTTTACAGCCCAATCTAGCCACCTAGGGATTAGGGGAAATAAAAAGAAGAAAGCTTATTGGTCCTATAGCTTATTAGATATTATAATTTGCCCATCTCTAATGTTTTGCACACTATTATAATGATCGTAATTATATTGTTTCTAAACTTTAATTTGTGCAGATGTAAAATGACTGACTTAGTTTGCAGTTATCAGCAGTCTGTCAGACCGACCAAAATTCTTTGGGGGATTGGATTTATTATATATCAGTCATATACTATTGTAAATTCACACATGTGAGTGCGCATATATATATATATATATATATATATATATATTTATATAGTGTTTCCTTTGGGAAAGGTTTGCTTCTGTTATGATTACATAATAGTCAAGGGCATGCCAGTTGCGTAAAAATTTAATAGGTTTTCTAGATAGGATTCCAAAATTAGTGCGTGAAGAGAACATAGAAGATCTGTATGAAGAGTTCATTAAATTAGGTTGTGTGCACTCTTGTGAAATATAGAGGAGCATAAAAGCATTCTGAGGAAGGCATAGAAACAACTCAAATTATTTAGGAACTAAAGGAATTGGTTTATGATAAATTATTAAAGATAAAATGGATCTTAATAATAATAAATGCTATATAACCAGGGGATATGTCTGATGCTAAAATGCTAAGGAAATGGCTAAGTTCAAAGAAGCCTTACTCAATGATTAATGAGGATTGGAATCACTTTAGCATTCTAGATATGGTTGCCCAATTAAAGATGTTACAGAAAATTACCTGAAGATGGGAAGCTAGTTAAGCTCATTTGAATTTTAGAAGGTGATTTTTTAGGTTAGATTCTAGGAATGAAAATAGTCCCATGCAAAGAGATATTAGGTCCTTGAAATAGTCACCCAAAGTAAAACTCTCATGGCGTTAGATTGAACATCAGTGAAACTATAACTAAAACACATATGATAGGTTTTGCGATTTGTTTCACTTTTATTAAATATGGTGTGGCTTTCCTCTACATAAGTTGCGGTAACATATAACCAGGAATGATATTCAGAGCATTTCCCAGGTTGTATGGCTCGACATGAGCAGTGAGAATCAACAGCCAGTTGGCGTACCACATGTGTACAAGCTTTCTGTACCAGAGCAGTGAGGGGCTGGCTTTCTGCACGCGTGCGAGCAACTTGAACCCTAGACTCAGAAGATGCACCTAACTTAAGTTCCTGTATGTAGACGCACTGAAGGCAAAGTTGCCATTCGGTGAGCGCCTCCTGACAGGGCCTATTGTGGTGAATACTGCAGCCTGTTTTGATTAGTCATTGCTCACATAATAGCAGCCGGAAAATTTAAAATAGTGCTTCTGTCTGAGGAATTGTTAATGTGGGTCTTGCGGAAGATAAAACGATGATTTTTTTGAGTAATAACAGAACCCATACCCTGTAATAAGAACTATATATGTGTTTATATATAGAAAGGATATATGAATAGTATAGGTTGTGTTGTCCAGGGAGCAGGTTCTGTGCTGAATGTTGATGAGAAGGAGTTTTTGGGATCAGAACTGGTTGGAAGGAGAGGAAGGAAGCGGCACTGGAGAGAGGGATGACAGTGTAGGCTAAAAGGCCCTAAGACCGCCTCAGCCAACCCCACAGAGGGACCCTGCAGGGATATGCTGGGTAGCGCCACTGTAACCAGGCTTAAATGAATCAGCGAATGAATTGTAGCAAATTTATAAGATATGTATCTTACTGCTGGTATGCTTTCCATTGTCTTATTAACTTTTTAAATGAATGAGGGTAACATGTAAGATTAGCGACTTCCCTACAAACCCTTCCTTGCACCTTTATCTTCTTTCCTCTCTGTCTACCTTGTCTGTCTTCCCTTCCATCTTCCCTCCCTTTCTCCCTGCTTTCCTCTCTTCATTCTTTCCCTCATTCCTTTTATAATTTCTTTCTTTCTTTCTTTCTTTCTTTTTAAGGTAGTGGAATCATTTCATCAAAGAAAGTCTTTACTAGATTCACAGTAAGTTTCACAGAAAAAGTGGAATATAATCTAGGTAAGATATGGTTTGGGAGTCTCAATCCTAGCTGTATTTCCACTCCCAGAGGGAATTCCAGTGTTCAGTGGGTCACAGTTTGCAAAACACTGAAACATACAACATTGAAGTAATTAGAAATCACCACTTTCCAAGTAAAAATGGCAACATTAGCTTTGGAATAATTCGTGGGCAAGTGGGGCTTGCAAGCCAAGGCCTGGAATATTTGTTCTTTAGCTGATATATGAAAGTCTCAGCCTGGCATGCAAAAATGCTAGTTTTAGGTTGAGATAATATAAGGAGCAAGATGATGAGGTGTTTGAAAGTTGAACATAATGGAAGTCAACCACTGACTGCAGTAGTAACCCATCTCAGTACTTCGCTTTTATTATTAAGCATTATTCTATTTTATTTAATATTTCTCTTTAAAAAACTATACAGTCATGATGATACTGTTTTATGATAGTTTCTAAAAGGTGATTTTCCTCTTGTTTCAATTGTGATTTTTGAAATACCAGTTTTATACTCGTTGTGGCATTTATAAAGCCAATGAAACACTGCTGTTTGGAAAGCTCATCTATTTGCTGAAGTTTGTATTGCTGTCTCAGCTGTTCCGTTGAGAACTCTGAGATTGCAGCATAATAATGACATTTTGTCATTGGAAATTCCCCTGCTTTATCTATCAGCCCATATTGGCCTCAATAATTTCGATGACCTCAAGTGTATCAGTTCTTGAACATCGGTGTCTCTTATACATACAGCATTGTGTATAGTTAGAAAGGATTATAAAAACTTTTGATTTTTAAATCATTCCTTCTCATTTTTATTACTGGGTTTCTGGCTGTGATGTATTCAGAGAAGTGCTCCAGAATTAATGACTACTTAAATAGATTTTGCTTATCTTTTCTACAATTTTATCTAACAGAGAATAAGTATACTTATTTCAAACATATGTCTTATTGACAAAACTACCATATAAGTAAAATGAACGAAGAAAAAATATATTTTCCAATTTCTTGGATAATGAATTATACATGATGAACTGTGATGTGTGATGCTTATGTTAAGGAAATGTTAAGTCATTGCCATAATTTCCATTGTTTTATATCCATTCATTAACTTGAGTGCAATCCTAAGATTTCTTTATAGATGGCAGTTCCGAAAGATTTCCTTTCTGTGAAGTCCCAGGCCTGATGTTTTAACACGTATAGACTTTGAAACCATGTTCATTCAATGCCTATGACCAGTGGCTTTAATGAATGCCTAACAACTTACTTAAACCAAACAAATAATTAGTCTCAATTACAAAAGTGTAAATTTGACTCTAATTAATGAACATGCCAGGCTTCACACATTGGTTTAAGTGTAATTGATCTTAGGGCCACAGAGATCAATTTAAGGGTTGGCAAAATGGCAACAAGTAGGAAGTGACTCAGATGTAAGAATGCTCATCGCGAGAAAGATTAATTGGTGCATTAGTGATCAAGTAGTAGGTGGCTGATGTAATAAAGATATATCCATATTAGGAGGTCTCAGAATAGGAACAGCAACCTCAGAGCTTTTAATTGTATACAATTACGACAACAGATACACTCTTTTAAAAAAGAGTATTTGTCACGTTCATTTGTCCTCTACTTAATTTTAGTTTTAGTTCCTTTTCATGATTAAAAGAAGAAAAACCAACTAGCGAAAGCATACGACTGTTTTACTTTATGCTTTGAAATATTCATACGTAGCTGTGTTGGAGGCCTGGGTGTGGAAAATCAAGTGACTGTATTAAAAAGACAATGACTGACTACTAGCTAGTATTTTTCCATTTTCTCCGCTGTCAGTGAAGTCTGCTTTTGTTGCCATGCTAACTTCTCACTACGTTGATGGCAAAATCTGGAGGGGGGAAGGAGGAGAAAGGCGCTTCTATTATGCCATTATATTTCTTCTTTTTTGAAGAGCTCCTAGTATTCTGAATGATAGGTTAAAAAGCTGAGATGAAGTGATGAAGCTGAATGGCGAGAAAGGCTAAATTGATGGCACATTCATTTCATAACAGTCTGTGAAGGGTCTGTGGCAGAGGGAGAGACAGGTGAAGTCTAGATCAAGAGAGTATGAGGTGGCTGCTAAGTGAGTTACGCAGCCGAGAATACTACGGAGCCTTTGTCCTTGTTCCAAATGTCCCCTGTCTATGTTCTTTTCTCCCTTCTTCTCCCCTACCTCCTAACCCCCGACAACTCGCCTAATAAAAAGATTTTTCAAGAAGGATGTCAAAGGGAATGGAATTTTTCAAGAAAGATATCAAAAGAAATTGTTCAGCGAGGTACAGGGGCAGCGTGAGACCAGAGTGGAGGAAGGTGATAAAGGCGCTATTTAGAAGTTACGCCCGGAAAACTGGGGCAAAAATCAAAAGCAACGCTACAGGCAGGGATGAGGACGCTGAAGATAATCGTAAGGAGCTGCAGTCTGAGGCAGGGAAAAAAAGGCAAGGCTGGTTAAGAGGTTTAAGGCAGAAGATGACCTACTTAGAAAAAGATCTTTTCAACAGCCAGACTTGGGACTGGAGGGGAAAAAGCTCTGGGGGCCCAAGAGTAGGTTACATTTGTCTGAGTGGAAGTCGTTCCAAGTAAACAAGGAATTGTAATTATAGTGAACTATGAAGAGATCATTAAATTAAGTAGTCATGTGCAAAGAGCATTTCCTCTTTAGATGTTTTTTTAAAGTTTTATTTTTAGGAGAGTTCTTCATATATCCAATTTTAATTTGCATTATTTTGTGGCGTACAGCCTCACTTAGACTTTGTTGGAAGAACATTCTAAATCCATGGACATTCTGAAAGAGGTAGAATTTTACTTCTTGTGAATATATAAAGAGGCTCAGGTTAACCTTTGTTACTGTGTGAACGTCTTTGCAGTATATATATAAAAATTTTTAATGGTTGAAGTATAATGTATATCAGAAGGGTTTTATAAACACCTGTTTTCTTAATTGAGGCAATTAGAATAATTTGATCTCCTAAGTAGTTTAAGTGTCCTTTCTGATACCTCATTTGTATTAATTATTTGTTTCATAATATGGTTGCAGGATGGTGTTGTTTTAAACACAAAAATTGCGGAGCCAAGTTAGTTGGCCTGCATCCTCGATGCCCCGCATCCTCGATGCCCTGCATCCTCACCCTGCTGTTTCCTACCTGTGCGAGGACACTGGGCATGTATCTGCGTGAGGTAAAACGGCTATAGCAGTAGTGCTTATTTCATAAAGTCGGTGTAACGACTTATGATACCCACATATACATATATGTGCACATATGCACGCCTAGGATGACAGTAGAAACAGTGAAGCTGATTAGTAGATATTTATTATTATTAACATTGCTAACAATATTTTTGCACACTAACAATGCTTTGAATACTAGTAATAGCACTCCAGTTCTAATGTTAACAATGACGTTAGCACCATTTTCGCATACCGTCCGTCGGCAGCTGCTCCTATTTCTTTTCTCCACGTTGCAGGGAAACAGGAGCTGCCGGTGCTCTCTCTCCTCCTTTTGTAACCCTCAGCCAGCCTGGCGTGTAAAAACACCGGCCCCACTAAGCTGTTCTTGCCGTTGACTGCAGCGACTTCCGCGTTGCTGTGTCCCAGCCACTTCTCAGATTTTATTGTGCCTTTAGTCGCCCTCCACAGTTGCTCACCTACTTCTTTGATACTCTGTATTCACTTGCCTTCCGGAAACTCTGGATTCTTTGATTCTTTCCAGACTCATTGGTTGCTCCTTCTGTCATCTTTACTGATTGTGTCTCATCTTGTAAGTCTCTTCATGATGGAAAAAGCCGTACTCAGTGTGGTTTATTCTCAACCCACTTCCTTGGTCATTTCACCCGGTACTAAGGCTGGTTTTAAATGCCATATTATTGCTCACATTTGGCTAAAAATCGATGTCTGTTTCCAACTCCTCTCCCAATTTCGAGACTTGAGCACCTAATTGCTTACTCAATATTCTCCCTTGAAAGATTTTAATGGACACTTGAAATTTAAAATGTCCCAAATCTGAATAGCTGAGATTTCCCTCAAAGCTGCTTCCAGCCATGCCCTTGCAGTTACTCAGGACAAAGACTTGAGAGGTACCCTTCTCTCCTTTCTTTCTGCCGTGCTCCACAGCGACAGTCCTCACATTGCTGTCTTCCCCATCGTGACACATCCAGATGGTGACCTCTTCTGACTAAGTTAACTGCTTTCACCTCGCTGTACATCACTGTCATTTCTCCCCTGGATTACTTGAGTGATACCTGGTCTGCTTGTTTTTATTCTTTCCCCCTTCCAATCTATTCTCTACTGGTGTCCAACATGTGGTCTGTGGGCCGCATGCCACCCAGGATGGCCATGAATACGGCCCAATGCAAGATCATAAATTTACTTAAAACATTATGAGATTTTTTGTGTGTGTGATTAGGTGTTGCAATTTTTTAATGTGTGGCCCAAGACAACTCTTCTTCTCCCAGTGTGTCCCAGAGACGCCAAAAGCTTGGACACCCCTGCAGGGAAGCCAAATGTTAGTAAAATCATGTCAGTCCTTTCCTTGAAATCCCGAAGTGGGTTCCAGTGTTCTTAGAGTAAAAGACTTTGTCGTCTTTATACTTGCTTTCATGGCCTTATATGAAATGCCCTCCATTGTCTTTCTTATGTTGTCCCCTCCTACTTTCCTTTTCATTTACGCTACTGTATCTACAATGTCTCCTCACTATTCCTATACATGCCAGACATGCGTCCACCTTCTGCACTTCCTGTTCCCTCTGCTTAAAATAATTTTCCCGTATATAATCCTGTGATCCCTTTACCTCCTTCAGGTCTCTGCCCAAATGTCATTGTTTTAGTGTGTGGCACATCCTATGGTTCTAAACTATAGCCCTTCAGCCCTCCACTGCCACCTCTGACACTTCTCATTTTCCCTACCCTACTTTAGAGTTTAGTGTAACTTCCCTCATCATACGCAATTTACATTTTTGTTATGCCTGTTATTTTTTATCTGTCTTCCCCCACTAGAAAGTTTGCTCCATTAGAGAAGGGCACAGTTTTTACTCACTGGTTGGATCAGTATCTGTCATGTAGTCATGCAATAAATATCTGTGGGATGAGTGAGTGAATAAATGAGCATTTTCTGTAGTTTTTCCTCTCCCCTACAAATATGACGTTGAAGAGGGTTTTCCATAAATGCAGACACTGTGCAAGGTACATACATGCCTTCACAGTTAACGTTGTCTGTTACTTTCATTTACTAATTTAATAGGCAGGGTTCAACATGAAATTTTCTGACCACAGTGTTCAGTTTTGCTTTCCTCATCTGGATTGTCTTCTCTTAATCTCAGTAAACATTGCTTCTCTGCCAAGTTCTGTGTCACTTATGAGGTGTTCGTTCTTACAGTCTTACCAGTAATTACCAGTTCCTCATAACTGGTGTAACACTTACTTTCTGTGTATATGCCATTTAGCCATCACTTATGTATTAAGTCCCATTGTTTCATATGAATAAGTTCTTTCTCTTCAACTACCTTGCTGACTCTTGAAAGGCAGAAATCACCTATTATGCTTTCTGGCAAAACAATGTTAAATTTTCATGCTTCAATCTATTTGTGCTAGTATTTTCACTTAGACATAATTTTCCAGGAAGATTCCTTAGAATCTTTGGGAGTAAATTGTCCTAAGAGACAAAACAAACTGAACATCTCACAAACAAAATATAACACGTAGGAAACTATCTCAAAAAGAAATTTTGTAGAATTGATGGTTTAAAGTATTTTCTCTTTCATTTCTCTTTCCTTGTGGGTAAGCAGTGGGGGGAGAGAGAGGGAGAGAGAGAATGAGAGAGGGAGAGAGAGAGAGAGATTTGTCGGTTGCTTGGTTATTGTATGTGCTGTGACCTTGGTGTGTCAGGACAGTGCTCTAACCAATGTGAGCTACCTGGCTGGGGCCACCCTGTATGTTTTAAAAGAAATTTAAGGCATTGTATGACCCCAAAAACCATATTTTCTGAATCAAATGGTCAATGGGAAAGAAATGATGGACAATTGCCATGTGTATAATACTTGTTTATTAAATAGTGGCTCCTAGAGGAGATTCATGAGAAGGCTTGCTTGCCTTCTGACACTTCTACTTATCTTTTAATTTACATAGTTCGTTTCCTACAGTTGCATGGAACATATGCACATTAAATATTAAAACGGCTTAGTTTATGTCCCGAACTTACAAAGCCAAATAAAGTCTGTGCTAATGGTGGACCTTTAACTTTCTGCATTGTACTTAATGACCATCACTATTAAGCCGGCCTGTACAATTGTTCAATATCCCAGGAGCGCAAACATTCTCCGGAGGGCAAACATAGACAAAAAATGCTTGAAATACCAATAACACTGGCTGAGGTCAGGTTATGTGTTGTTTCATATTAGAGAGAAAATTTCAATTTTAATATTTTTTTCTTTCTGAGATGAGTTTTGCATGGATATTACTTTGTGATACATGAGAGGTGTAGCTACCAGAGGATTTTCTTAATTCTTCTTTTACCAAGTGTCATGGCTTCTTCCATCTCATTAACTTCTTTGACAGTGATGAAGAATGAGTTCTATGGAACACACTTTAAAGCAATCTGGGTGTTTAGAGAAACCGAGGAGATATGGAGGTGGTCGCCAAGCCCTCAGCGTATCTGATGTCCTCTCATTTCTCTGATGAGAGAGCATCTCTGTAAAAAGAGCAAAAAATTTAGAGTAATAATGCATGAACTTAATTGGTTATTTACAAGGGAGGGTTATATCCTAATATTTTTTAAACTTTAACATTTTGTTTTAATATAGAGATTCTTATGTAAAATATGCGATTTTTTTCTTGAGTATTTTTTTTCTGTTTTTAGAGATCTGACAAATATGTAATATTGAAACTTGGATGTATAACTTCTTTGTTACAAAATAACTAATTTAAAAAATGCATCAAATGCCTCCTGTGTGCGAGGCATTCCGCTAGTCATTGGTTATACAAATTGAATGAGTCAGATTGTGTTCCAGTCTTCATATATTTCAATGTCAACTGGAAGTGTAAACTTTTTTAAAAAAAGTCAAGATAGCAAGGAAAGAAGGAAGGAAAGAGGCAGAGAGACAAAGAAGTAAAAGGAAAAAATATATGTATACAGATAATTATTAAAGTAGAAGTATACAAAGTGCTGTGAAGTGCATTTTATAGCCATAAAATGATTTCCACAGATACCATTTCTTTTACATTATATGTTTTCAAATATCTTAACTCCTCCAAACATCCAAATGTTTAAAAAAAAATCTCAGAACATCATCAAAAACTAATTTATGTTATTCAGAATGTCCCACAAGACAGACATTTGGCTCAAAAACTCAGTTTCAGAAATCTAGTTCATGTTAACATTGTTGTACTCACTTGACAAGTATTTTTATTAAGTACCTGTTATGGGCCGGGCACTCTTGGGGATATAGCAGAGAACAAAACAAAGTCCCTGACCTCATGTATCTTAACTACAAAAGACGTGAACTACGTAGTAGATCGTTGGTGATAGGCACTAGGGGGGAAGAAAAGGAACTGAGGTGAACCATAAGGAGTAGCTGGGAAAGATTGTTGATTGTTGCAATTCTCTACAGTGGCTCAGGAAGATTTCTACTGGGAAGGAGTCATATTCTGTGCCTACAAGTAATTATCTAGACATGTTTCACAAACCTTGAAGTCTATGTAAATATTTAGATGGGTAAATAGACTCTAGTGAAACAATTTGCCAAGAGATTCCTTATCTCATTTTGTTGAATGTCAGAAAGCAAAATGAAGATCTGTAATTTGTGATATAAAATAGAATACAGTCAAATCCAATCTTACTTGAGATCTTAATCTCAATTTAGTAAATAGGCTCTTTTTTTTTTTTTGCTCTGCTGTGTCAGTATTCTGCATCCTTTAGCTTTTCTATCAGCACAAAGAAAGAAATTTTGCAACATCGCTCTTGAATAAACAAAGACATTTGGTCCAAGTGGCTGTTTCATACTTTCTCTTTAGTTAAAGCTGATTCTGTTCTTCTTGAGGGACTCATAATTCTAAATTCCTATTTTTCCTTCTTAAACAGGGGGTTTATATTCTTTGTTTCCAAAATGGGGATTGTCTTTAGACTACATGATTAGAATTTTCAGACTGAAATTAAATGGGTATAGGTGAATAGTTAGGTTGGGCAGGAGTAATGGCAAATTTCAGTTTACTACAGAGAGATTAAGGGAAAACTATGCTTGTGAGAAGAAGGTACCCAGCAACTAGCAGATTATGGTTAAACTAAGATTTATTGGACTATACAAATTAAAATACCACTAAAATGCACTGAAATCTGTAATTGACTTTTCAAAGTTAATCCTGAGCAAGATGGCAGCCAAAGGCTAGACCAAGAATAATGCCGTTTACTGTGTTTTCTGTGCAGATAAGGAGAGAGTAGATCCCCAGTTCTCCTTGCGTATGTTGTCACTGTATATGATACAAGGAATAAAAAGAGAAGAATATATTTTCCTAATTTAATTTTCTGTAGTCTTCATTAGAACACGTTTAGGTTTCTGCTCTCAAATTTTATTTTGAAGTACTCAAATCAGACGGTCTTCATTATGCAGTGGAAAACACAATGGATGTTCTAGAATTAGTCTGTAAAGTAAGTCTGAGTCTTTTTTGGAGAAGAAAGACAAGAGATATATTGTACATTCTTTCCCAAGAAGTGTAGAGTACATATTAGAAATGGCTGTTACCACAAGGAATAGTAAGTTAATCACATAAGCATTCAGCAGACACTTAAGGAGATTGTATGTGTATGGATAAATAATTGCACTTCTATAGATGCCAGATCATTGGATTCTGTAACATTGTATGGTAAATGTAGCACAATGTAAGTGGCAGAGACATCTCAATGACTCAAAAGACCATACCAGTGTGAGAAGACCTGGATTCTGTAATTTCTTTAGTCATTACTTAATCTTTAGTAACCTCAATTTCTTTTCTTATCAAATGGATACAGTGATCTCTTTACCTTAGGGTTTTGATATAAATCAAATGTAATAATATACATTAGAGCACTGTATTCTGTAAACTACTATTCCTGACTAGATTATAATTATTAACAGAGAATTATAACTGTTTTGTGTGTGATTCCTTCCTTATCTTTGGACCTTTTGAAATATTGCTTCTTCCCTTTTCAGCCTAAGGAATTAAGCCTTGAATCTCAAATAAACCAGAAAGACCATCTATTTTCACAATGAGAATTTATGATTCTATATTAGTTCTAATTTAGTTCTCTTCCCACCGTACCTTGGTGCACATGGGCATTAATTACCCTAGTTCAAGTACTTACCACTTCATATTTTTAAATCTTACAATGGTGTCATTATTACCTCCATTTCTCTAGATTCTCGCTTTTCAAATCACTAAGAACATAGTCTTAATGATTTTTAAAAAGTATCATATTCACAATACTGCCGAAAACATGTATGTGATGTTCATACAGATGTCAACATACAGCTATGCCCTGTTTCTTATTGGGTGTAAGACCTAGAACAAGTCATTTAGTTGTTGACGTTTGGTTTACTTATCAGAATAATGGGATCTGTCACATTGGGTTGAGTTGAGTCCATGATTTGCATAGTGCCTGGGTTAGACCACCTTACTTCTGCCTTGTTGTACAATTTCAGTGGCAAATCATTGATGGGATAATACACAAACACAAACTCCTTTGTGATTCGAGATACTCCAAAATTTTTCTTGTCTTTTTTATCACTGGTTCTTTTCTGGCTCACACCTTTTATTTCATCTTATTTATTTATTTTTCTGAAATTTCTACACCTATGTATTTGCTCTCGTGGTCAGCTATGGTATCTTGCTGTATAATTATATGAGTGTTAATACTTCTTCGAGTGTTAATACTTCTTAATATTTTCAAGATACTCGATTGCTTTCAATTCAAATTACTTCTGTCAACCATTTTTTAGACCCTTTTCATTTGTACCTCTTTCTCTCCTTTTCTTTTTATCTTTTCATCAGTCATTCATTCCAGGTTCCCCTTCGAAGTACATACTCCTCTTTCTCTCCTGTAAGTTCTTCAAAGGCGAGATGAGTTTACATCTTCCCATATACTTATGACAGACAGGGCTGAATCAATAGTAGTTGATCGTCCCTGTGCTACGGGGTTAAAAAAAGAAAAGCTAACGTGTTCAGTGTTCTAGGCCCTAATTAAGAATTTTGCATAGAGTAACTCATTTAATATGCATGACAGTGGTATAAGATGCAGAAACTAAGGCTCAGAATGTTTGGGAACTTGCCCAAGGTCACATCAGAGCCTATGCTTTTAACCACCAAGCTACACTGATGCTTATGCAGATTGGACAAAGAATCCTTATGATCCTGGGTACTGTTTTCAAAAGATGACCCCAGTGTGTGACTGTGCTCAAAATGGTAATACTGATTAACTGTAAATTCATTAACAGTGATTCATGGGCACTTTTCTAAGCACTGGAGATGAAGTGATGAAAACAACATAAAAGTTTCTTAATTTTATGAAGCTAGTCGGCGAGAGACAGCTAATAAATAAATTAGAAAATGTGTGGTACTGACAAGTCTTATGAGAAAATAAATCATGGTACTGGGTGAGATCGACTTGAGCTTTTCCTCTGGCTTGGGTGGTAAGGAAAGGCTTCTTTGCCTAAGTGACTTCTCAGCTGAGAACTTTGTATTAGAAAATAATTTTAGTTATTTCACACAAAAGGAGACATTAAAGTCAATCAGATAGCTCAGGGCATTGCTGGGAGTGCCAGAAAACTAAGCCTGGATGCTTCCCGATAAGGATCAGAGCTCCGAGAAATATATCCTCAGGAAAAACATTGAAGCACATCAAGAAACCACTTAGCACTGATGCTTGGGGTTCCCAACTAACCTGAGGTTCCTGAGCTGGAAGGAGTATAAGACTGTTTGCAATGAAGATGGGAAAAGGGGGTTAAGTTCAGTATGTGTCTTCTGTGTAAAACCTACAACAACATTTCTCAACCAGTGGCAACAAACAGGTTAATGGCGCACCGTGGTATGGATCATCTCAGCACGGCTGGGCGGGACTTGGGGCAGCCCAGACTCCCGGCTGGTTACCTCCAGCCTTCAGGAGCCTCTAGTTTACTTCTATGTATCATGACATGCAGATGGTTGGGAGAACTGGTCTACAGCAATGTCTGAAATATGTCCAGTAGAAAATCAGGGAGGATTCCTAGGTTTTTCGCTTGAGTTACTTGTTGGCTCGTGGCATCATTTACAGTTACAGAAAGTGATGGGGGGAGAGCAGGTTGTAGAAAGAGGAGAATCAAAAAAGGTTTCTTTAGTTATGTAAAGTTTAAGGAACTTAATAGTCTTTTACATGTGGATGTTCAGAAGGTAGTTGGCTATGTGAGATTAGAATTTGGGAGGGCAGTTTATTTTAGAAATATAAATTTGGGGAGTCATCAACATAAAGATGGTGTTTAGAGCTGTGGGCACACTGAAATTACCAATGGAAAGAAGGTAGATTTTCTTTTCTACCTTTCATAAACAAAAAGAAGTGATTTTTAAGACTGAGACTTTAGACACTCAAACATTTTGAAGTAGAGCAGGGTAAAAGTCGTGGAGGTACAGAATCCTTGACATGAAATATCTTAGAAATAATCTGGTAAACATACTGAGTACACAAAACCGTTGTAATTCTACAGCTGTAACTAAAAGCAAAATCAGAGTTAGGTATAATCTACTAAATTATAAGGTGGACTGAGCATGTTGGGGGAGAAAACTTCTATATTAGGACAAACTTAAAAAAATAGCACCCTCTTCTTTAAAAATGAGACCTAAGAGAAGAAAGTGATCAAAGCTTATAAAATCAAAAATTGCATGAATAAGGTCAACACATTCTTATTTACCAAAGTCATAAAACCGGAACTAAGAATCACTCCCTGTGGCTTGAAATAATTGCACTGAGGACAAAATGAAAGGAATTTGTATTTTAACCAGTGGATAGTAAACTTATGAAACCCTGTATAGGTGATGCATAGGTGTCCACAAGTGGTAGAACAGGTTGAAAAGGTGCAGTTCATGGACCATAGATATACAGCAGGTTGCTCAAGAAACAGTATATTTTGATGAGTGGTGCATCTCTAATTATTTAATTCTGATATTCTATTTCATAAGCCACTTTTCTTTAAAAAAACAAACAAACAAAACTTTTCAAGCCAGGATTACAATAGAAGGGATAAACTCAGACAGAAGTTGATTTGTTTTCTGCTCTGCAAAAATTTTACAAGCGAAAGCTTTCAATAGATTATAGCTTTCTTAAAACAATTATTATACCCGATAAAAGCCTACAATAACCATGTGTGAAGAGCAATGCTTTATACGTGTTTTAACAAGTAATTTGTTGGAACATATTTGTTCACAGGGTAAGATGATCTTAATATTATATGTCCTTGGACGTTTACTTTTTACTTTTACTAATGGTTCTTTTACCAGGAGGCTCTGTGGTGTCCCTGTCCTTCAGACTGAAACCATACTTCTCAATTGTGTTCAGTTAAGTGTCCTAGCAAGTGACAGCTATATCAAGTCTTTAGCTACCTTTCATATGGTAGTAGTAATATTTCTCTGTAAGTTAATGAAAATCTCTTGGCAGGTGGTCAGCGCTTTTCCCAGCTTGTCGTCTCCTCAATAAGTGTGTTCTGCAACCCACTCCTCCAACTGTCTCCAACTCCTCCTGATTCCCTTTTTTAAAAAAGATTTTGTTTATTTATTTTCAGAGAGAGGAGAAGGGAGGGAGAAAGAGGAGAGAAACATCGAGGTGTGCTTGTCTCTCCTGCGCCCCCCACTGGGGACGGGACGCACAACCCAGACATGTGCCCTGACCGAGAACCAAACCGGTGACTCCTTGCTGTGTAGTCCGGCTCTCAGTCCACTGAGCCACGCCGGTCAAGGCCTGATTCACCTTTTAAAAATAAAATCACAATATCTCTCTTTTGTTCCTAAACCCCTTTTCTTACTGTATAGTCTCTAAAATAGTTTTTGTTTTCATGCTGAATTAGAACTTACATCAACCTTTTTACTTCCTAACATTTGAATTCATGTATTTGTGTATCTTGGATTCATTCCAATTGAATTAATAAATAGGTCTCAATTTTATTTCTTCCTAGACTGGAACACTCTTTCCCTGTGAGGCAACTCTTTAGGATACAGCCAAGTATTGTTAAAGAGGGGCCTCTAGAGTCAGAAAATCTGTTTTCACATCCTCCCTCTGCTTCTCATTTTTCTCATCTACACAATGGGCTAGTATTAGTATCTACCTTGTAGAATTACTGAGTAAAACAACTGAAAGAATATATTTAGAATTATGCCTGGTTCATCTATAGCCTAGCAAATCTTGGCTATAGTTAGTATTATAATCATATCTTCCCATGAGTGAAGTTATTTCCTTTCATCTTTTTTTTAATCTCACAGAGGACACAATAGACAAATTAGCAGGTAAATTTGCAATAAAGATTTTCTAATATTTATTTCACGGTTCCATTATCTTCTGCCTTTCTTTCATTTATCTCAGCTCTTACAGCCTTTACCTCTTTTCTCGTAATCAGTTTACCACTGACATAAAACACACACCAACAAAAATATAACAACAGACATCTCAGCCCTTTCTAATTCCCACAGTTCCAAATGTTTTAATTTTTTTTTTTTTAATCACAGCTTGATTTCTTTCCAACCTTCGTTCCTCGCCAGTTCGGGTCACTGACTACTTTTATCTTTGCAATAACCAACCCAAGCAATTAGAGTTGGAATTAATGTGCCTCTTTTACAGGTTTGGAAAGTGAGGCCCCAATGACAGACATTGCTTAGCAATGATAGCGCAGTCACAGAGTGTGAAAAGGGGCTGCCGCTCAGGGCCTGCAGGCCATGCACTGTAGTCTGAAGGGCGGCCTCCGCCTTGGAGAGATCACAGATTCGTCTATATAGTATGATGGTTTCCTGCAGTGTCTTGAAGGGAGGCTTCTATTTCCAGTTTATCCCCAAGGTACCAGAGGTGCTTTCACTGGTCCTGAGAGCTCAGTGCACATAGGCTGCTGCAGAGTTTATTCTTCATTCACCATTCCGCACCACAAGCTGTCTCTACGTCTCATTTTTTAAATCGAACTTATTGAGGTGACATTGGTTAATAAAATTACATGGATTTCAGGTGTATAGTTGTATACTACATCATCTGTGCATTGTATTGTGTGTTGACCACCCTAACTCAAACCCCCTTCCATCACCATTTATCCCTCCTATACCCTCTTCTACCTCTTATCTACACAATGGGCTAGTATTAAATTAGCATCTGTCTTGTAGAATCACTGAGCAGAACAAATGATAGCATGCATGTAGCACGTTTTCCTTTTTCTGATTCTTTGTATCCTCCTGTCTTTTTTTTCACTCTCCCCCCCAAAATCCCCCTTGTTTTTCATTTTGTCATATAGAAAACTATACACTTTACAAGTTTAGTTGCAAAGACAAGGAAACCATGTCCAGCTGGTGAAAAGCCAGGTAACCATTATTGCATGTCGTTACATTCTAGGCTCTGTGGGATGACCGATTGTATTATAAATGGGAAGATGTAATGAAGGGAGCTTATTTGTTAATGTGAGCTAGCTAGGTTAAAGATGAAAGTGACTCAGGCTCCTGCATGCGTCATTGCAGGGGACCATGAGAACCTGGGTTGGAGGACCGCAAGCTCATACTAAGGATGATCGGGTTTATATGACGGGTGACCTGAGGAAGCTAATTGCAAAAGTTTGTGGTTGGTTGACTGTAAGAGAACAAGAGGAATAAAAAGGGCCCAACAGCTTCTGAATCTAGATAACTGGGATGACAGTGCCATCAAGAGAAATAGAAAAAAAGAAAAAGCACAGATTACCAAGAAAAAATAAATATCGGGAGAGGGAAGTGAACTTCTAGTAGAAATTTCATGTAGGTGATTGATAGATGGGACAGGCAATTGGGGATAAAATTAGAGATGGAACAAAATAGCACAGGTAACTCAGAAATGCATTGGAGAGATGTGAAAGGGGTATAGTTCTTCAAGGAAAGAAGAAAGGCTAGCACTGTCAAAGTGCACAGGTTAGGGAAGTCCTGTAGGTAAGAAATAGAAGGCTGATGAGGAAGCACATGGTTTAGAGAAAGAGGTTCCTAAGAAAAAAGGAATACTCAGGATTGTCGATGGTTTCTCATGAATTTACAATGAGGACTATAGTACGTATGTGTTGCTTTCACACCCTGGTGATTTGTCATAATTCATTTTTATTATATCTTGCTTGTTTGTTATAAATTAAAACCCTCGTGAGAGCTTCTCATGTCCAGAGAACCCACCCCAAACATCTTTTTTATCTCTCACCTTAGAGATTTCCCAATGAGCTCTTCTTATAACCTGACCCCTTTCTATGAAATAGAGAGGTTAGAATTTCAAGTAATGCTTTTCTTACCACATAAGTATAAAAATATACTTTCTCCTTATCCACCATGGCAGATTTTTTTAAAAAAAGCATCACATGGATTTATCAGCACCTCATTAGCTCTTGCACGGAAGGAGCTATGCATGCAGTGCTCTCTGTCTTCAATTAAACATGAGGGCAGAGCATGAGCTGAGACAGTTTGAGCATCAAAAAGAGTAACAACTGCAATGAATTGGGACATGTCAAATATTTAAAACTCATCAGTTCATGAAATACTAAAAAATACCTTGTTAGTCATCATTGGAGGTTAGTAGAATTCCATCTCATTATTTTGAAAAGGGACCAAGGGAAAGAAATACACATGTGACCTTCGCTTTCTGCACCAACTGCATTTTAGACTCACTGCATTGGAAATGAGGAAAACTTACTTTTGAAGAATAGTTTCAACTTAGAAATGCAGGAGTCCTGAGAGAACATCACTGCTTTGCAGCCCGTAATGAAATGATCAACAAGATTAAAGGTTGATGGGGTGCTTGTGTGCAGAGGGTCAGGCTGAGGCCCCCTGAATCACTGATGAATCTTGGCATCATGAAAAGGGTGGTATAGCCACAAATCTGGGCCCCCAGGAGGCCTTGTCTTGCACCTAGGAAGTATTTTTGCCCATTTTTAAAGGATAAATGTCTTCTAGATATTTTATGCATAACGTCATTAGCTACCTTACCCTACTTTTCATGAGGAATTAAAAAAAAATCCTCTTCTATGATTTTAGGACTCAAATGGCTAAAACATCACTTTTTAAAGAGAAAAGATTTTATATTTTTAAACCTTACTCCCTTTACCCCGGCTGGTGTGGCTCAGTGGATTGAGGGCTGGTTTGTGAACCTAAGGGTTGCTGGTTTGATTCCCAGTCAGGACACATGCCTGGCTTGCAGGCCAGGTTCCTGGTTGTGGGTGTGTGAGAGGCAACTGATAGATTTATCTCTCACACATCGATGTTTCTCCCCCTCTCTTTCTTCTTCCCTTCTCTACAAATAAATAAATAAAATCTTAAAAAATAAACAACCTTACTCCCTTTGTGGACTTGCAGAATGGGAACTATGAGGCATGATGAAGAAGAGAGAAGTTAGCTTCAGTTTTTTCTTTAAACACATCACAGGGTTTCAAACAGTGGTTATTAATAAGGGGGTAAGATTACAGATAATTTTCTCTTTATATTAATCCTCTTCTGACTGCTGTGTGGTCTTCTGTGTTTTGTCTTTTTCTTTGTGGTTGTGGACTGATAACAGTATGATCCTCATTATTATTTAGTGAAAAAGTAAAAAAAAAAAATACTGTATTCATGTATTGAATATTAGTGTGACCAAATAGTTATAAGTCAGAATGATTAATAATTGGGAACTGACATAACTGGCATGTAAACTCTTAGGTCTATTATCTAGCTCCAATTGTCCTTGGTTTTTACTGGATCATACACCAACTCTTCAGTAATCACAGAAAAATGAATAGGAAGTAGGGGTTATTGAAAATTGGCAGATCAACCAAACAAAAGTCTCAGCTATAGAACATTATACTATACAATAAAGAACAAACTTCATTGTAGGTTGGTGAGTGCCAAAGTACCTATGCTTTCTTCAGACCCAGGTGGCACCAGCCCTTCATCAGCTCATATATGGATGGGTCTGAAAAGCAGTAATGCAGGAAATTTCAGTTTAGCTCTCTAAGAATAATTTTTGTAAATAAAGTGCCATAAAATATATGCAAATGAAACATCTTCCCTTGGTTTACATGTACTTCAATATATTCAGAAAAATACAGGTCGCTATTCATCATTTAAAATAGGAATGTTGTGAATCTGAAAAAAAAAAATGTGTAGTTGGATTATAACCCAGACAGTGCAGTTGTGGGAGTCAGTACTACCTGGGTTTGAATCTTGGCTCTGCCAATTACTAACAAGTTGTCACATTACTTCTCTAAGCCTCAGTTTCTTCATCTATAAAATGAGTCTAATAATAGTAGGGAGTCTTGACCAGATGTCAAAATAAATAAAAATATATCTAAAAGGCTTAACATAGTTCCTGACACATAAAAATAGTAACTGTTATGATTAGCATGTATGATCGTAATGAATTCCAGATGAATTAAAAAAATTTTTTTTAAAGATTTTATTCATTTTTAGAGAGAAAGGAAGGGGAGAGAAAAACATCAATGTGTGGTTGCCTCTCGGGTGCGCCCTACTGGGGATCTGGCCCACAACCCAGGCATGTGCCCTGACTGGGGAATCGAACCGGTGACCCTTTGGTTCGCAGGCTGGTAGTCAATCCACTGAGCTACACCAGCCAGGGCTAAAAATTTAAATGTGAAGAATTAAAATATAACAAAGTCCAGTAGATGAAATTGGTTATGGATTACTGATTTATGAGTAGAAGGCAATTTTGTAAATGATAGAAGGCATCATAAAAAAGAATATGATAGTAAATACATGAATATAAAACAGGAAATGAGTAACTGAAAATATTGCAATAAAATTAACAAATATTTAGTATCCTTAATATATGACAAACTTTTATAAATCAGTATGAAAACTTAAATCATGGCAGACATAGGAGGGATGAGAGGGAATTTGTTAACACACACGACCACAAGGAAAAACGCAAGAAATACAAAATGCCAAAAAACATTCAGAAGAGGATTAATACAAAGAAAAAAAGAAAGTTACCTGTAACCTTACTCCTCACTGATAACCAGTTTAAACTTAAGTGTATTTTTTAGGCACATCCACGTGTACCTGTGGACACACACGCATGCTTTCCATTTATCTACATTTTGTTTTCTTTTGCATTATTCCGTTATTTTTTTTCTTAGAATGGTCTTCGAAATATTTTTTTGACTCTATAGAATAATTAACATATCAGTCAGATTTGTGGTTGTAGGTTTCTGAAACTCAATTTGAACTAGTTTTCAAAAAGATAGAGTATAGCATGATTTATATAACCAAAGCAGAGGGAAGACATGGAAGAGACCTTGGGAGTTACAGAAAAGAGGAACCTCGACACATCAGTAGTCACTCCTTTCGGATTGTACATTTCGTGCCAGCGTGACATTTATAGACATTCTAAACCAGGTTTTCCTGGTTTAGCAGGGTACCTGGACACAGATAATTCCAGTTCAGCATCCCCATGTCTCCTCCATATTCAGGGAAGAAAAGGCCTCTTCTAACTCTAATTAGAGGAATTGCAGGGTAGGCGTCTGTTGGACATTTGGGTCACTTGCTTATTCCTGTAACAATTATATGACCAGGGGCATATAAGGAATAACCTGTATTACATAAATCGAGCTATGAGGTCTGTTATGACCAGAAATGGGTGGAAAGGTATTGGGTAGACAGAAAGCAGTGATCGCCACAAAATGCATATCTCATAATTCATTTAGCCTTTTCTATATTGATGGGCATTCAGGTTTTTCTAACATTTAATCTCATAATTAATGCTATGATGACAGTTTTGTGCATGAAGCTTTGTTGGAATTTTTATTGCTTTTCTTTTTCAAGATAATTTACTAGAATTGAAATTATTTCGTCCGATCACATGTACATCTTTATGGCTTTTACATGGTTGAAACTACTCCTTCCATGTGCACTTATAAAAATTCAGCGATGTCTAATCAAGAATAATTAGAGACAAGAGAAATCAACAAAGCAATAGTGGAAAAAGAGAGTGAGCAAGATAACGAGTGAGAAGAGCACAATGCAGTTCAGTAGATGGGCTGCACTTACCTCAGAGTCAATGACCTCATTCTTGAAAGAGAGCAGCATGAGCTAGGATCCTCTTGTCTGTGGTGTCTCAGTTCCCATTGTCGGCATGCCTCTTCTAGTATGAAATTGTACCTAGCTGAGTTTCATTGTGTTGATTAAAGTTAGATTCTTTTTTGAACCTCATGGATGCTAAACACATTGCCGAACCCTTCATCTAGTATACCACAGAAAGAAACCGCAGTGTGTTCAACACTGGAGGAAAACCTAGCTGACTTCTCCTTATCAAGTCTGCAGACTATATTTATGGACACTTTAAATGGTTTCTCAAGGGTAATTTTGAGTATGCGTGATTTTTATCTTGCACACCAACTTTAAAGCCTACTCCACAAATAACATGTAACTGCTATACTGCTAAATTATAATCAGATAATTTATACCAATTTATATTCCCACTAGAGAGTATGGAAAAACACATTTCACTCCATCCTTTCGTATTCTGGGCTGAAGCTCGTTAAAGTTAGTTTGAAAACTATCTGCTCAACAGAAAGCAAAAGACCTAGTTAATATAATTAATATATATAAGGGTTGCCAGCCACATTTAATGAAATATAGCAGTGAGACTGCCATTAAATCACAACTTCTCTATTAAATGGAAAATAAAATTGCTACTCTCTTCTCACCCAGAAGCCTAGAACCAGTATATCAACAAAGTTGGTTTATTTTTTAGGGGGATCGGATCCTCAGATACACTCTAGCATCTTTCGGAATTGTGCTAGAATGATGTCAAAAATTTAGAAAAAAATCCAGATACATTTGGTGTGCTGCACATTTTAACATAATTTAATTTTCAGTGTCAAATTTGATTCCAGTTACCTTATGAATATCTTTGCATAAATGTGTTTCCTTTTAAGTAGCATATAGTAGCCACTCTCTCTAGTTGGTGAGGTTAGTTTGCCCTTTTGTAAAATTTTGTGTAGGGACCATAGTGTCATCTTAGGATTTATACTATAACCCTTGGGTACCCTTTACATTTGTAGATGACTATAATAGCGTAATTATATTTTGGAGGTAAGGTGGACTTGCTTCAGTAGAATGTTTAACAAACGAAAATTACATAATGGATAATTCATTTTATTTGATACTTTAAAATACTAAAGTAGTAAAGACAAGGCCCGATTTACTTTTAATGTAAGTCATACTATACGTTGGTTCTGGAAATATCAGCGGTAACAGTTTGTGAAGTATATGATTGTCTCACCACTCTGCTATGCACTTGAGACAATACAAAATAATACGGAATGTAAACTGTAATTGAAAAATAAAAAAATAGAACACTAAGGCATAATTTTCAGTTTACTCTTTTAAATAATCAGATGTTTTTAGCAAAGCTCATACTTCAATAAAGCTGAAATAAATAAAATGGCACAAATGACAAAGTTTTCCTTTTACAAGGGAGAAATAAGAAAATGTTTTCTTCTCTACTATTCTAGTCCACATTTTCATCTCTTATTCCAAGCTTGAAATACACCCACCTTTTCACCAGTCCTCCATATAAGTGAAGTATATTTTCTCTTTATGGTAGGAGAGTACGATATTGGGTTAGGACTGACCGCCTGACAAATAGAGTCACACAGTTGTTAGATTGATCATATGTTAAGAGGTGAATACGAGTAGAAGAAAGCCTTTACTGAAGGAAATTAGAACAACTCCATGGGTAAAAAGAAGGGGATTTCTTTCTTAGCCCATGTGGAGAAATTGTATATGGAGACTCAATTTCAGGAAAACATGACTTCTTAGAAAATAATAAATGACAGTAACAGCTAACGCATACCGAGTGTCTACCAAGTGCCAGAAAGTATTCTCTATACTTGTGTTAACGCACTTAATCTTCACTATAGTTCTATGACTTTGATTCTACTCTTATATCCATTTTACAGATGATTATATTGTGACTTAGTGGATTTCGGCAGATCCCACCAGCGCTGATGGATTCAAACCTAGATAGGCTGAGTCCATAGTTTAGTAACCACTGGACACTAGATTACCTCCATAGATAAAGGGCAACTGAAGGTTTAAAAGTGAACTTTTGCTTTGATTATGAAGGGAGGGGGAATGTTTTTGAGAAAAGGATATGTGTGTTATTAGAGCTGGAGAGACTGTTGTTGAAACCTGGTCTGTTGGTGACAGAAACAAAATATCTCATTGTGGTGAGAAGGGGAGGATATGGTGAGGGTTAGGGAAGTTGTTTTGTGTTGTTTTGAGTGGCTGCTCTGTTCTCGGACTTATCCCGGAGGTGGAAGATTAAGGACTATAATCTAACTGTTTTGTTTTCTGATAGATTTGTGGCTTGACATGAACAGAGACACATATTCTTGTAAAGATCTTACCTGTCGAGGCACAAAACTGTCAACATCTCAATCATAATACCTATTTAAAGAATGACTTTTCAGTACCGCGTCCTAAATAATTCTATCTGAAGTGAAGTTGAAAGTCAGAAATGTCACCTTTTTACTCCTTCAGTTACTACCATAGAGGTGGTTGAGTTAAAAAAAAAAGATTTATCTAGTAGCTCTCAAGATTTCCACATGCTCCTCAGTTATCAAATATAGGCACTGCAGGGACTGAGCAATATACTCAGTAATTTACTTACCTAATATTGCATAAATCTTTATCTTAAAGATTATGCTATGTCTAAAATTAACTTAAACTTTAAGCTATTCAAATGTGTGAAAGAACCCACTATTTGTTTCAGTTGGACATGCTGTTTTTATGATTTGCATTTTCTCTGAAAACTGTTCCTTTGGAAGACAAGTATGGACACTATCAAAGGACCAACGTGCTGTTTTAATTCATGAACAGAAAGTCATCCTAAGCATGGCTGTGTTCCAGCACAACGTTATTTATGGATGCTGAAATTTGAATTTCATGTATCTTCCCCGTGCTGCAAAATACTCTTCCTTTTCCCCTATTTAAAAATGTAAAAACAATTTTTAGCTCACGGGCCTTCAGTATGAGGCAGCGAAGCCGGATTTGGCCTGTGGGCTGTCATTTGCTGGCCATTGCTCCAATTCATAGCTTTCCAATGTTTTTACAATTCAAGTAATTATAAATATGTAAATTATGTAAGATTGGTTAAATATTGATGATTTGGTGACATGTATGAAGAAAATTTTGAATAACTTGATGCAATGATTTAAGTTATTGGAGAAAACAGGATCATCAATGAAATAAATGGGAAAAAAAGCTAATGGTAATAGTATGTAATTGGTTCCAATTTTTGGTATTTTTCTTTGCTCTTTGGATAATATGTACATTCCTAAGAGGAAGTTGAGGCTATAATTTGAATATTCAAAATTGATGTTCTTACACGGGCTTAAAATGGTAATGCATTGGTAATTTCATGTAATCTGCCTTCATACTGAAAAATACTATGGAACAGTGGCTAGATTTTTTTGGAGATTCAACATTCCATAGGACATAATTTGAGAAGCATGTGGACAAGTATATTAGTTTTTTCTCCAATTTTCCTCCTTGGGATACCTGAGGAAAATTGAAATAAAATGTTTAAAACTGTTAAGAATATCACAAGTTGGTGAGCAGGCAAAACTTCCAGTTCAGAGGGTTTTTGCATATTTCTTTGGATGGGAAGATCCCACCACTGTAATGTACCATGTTTATATGCCCAACAGGAAAATAAATGTGTGGACATTCACCTTTGTAATTAAAATTTTTAATGATATATGACCTTTGTGATATTTTCCCACATTGACCCTGTGATGGTTTCTATTGAGATTCAATCCTCTCAACAGGGTCTTAGAAAGAAAAGGTGTTTGCAAAGAGACTGAGTCCAGAAATCTGGACCTAAATGTCTATGTGACCTAAATATAAATAATTTCTAAAAAGCCAGAAATCAAACAATTATTTACAATCACCAGGATGTGGGAGAAACCCAGGTGTCCATCATTTGATTAGTGGATAAAACAACTATGGGGCATTTACACAATGGAATACTACTTGGCCATAAAAAAGAAGAAAATTTTACCCTTCGTAACAGCATGGATAGACTTAGAGACTGTTATCCTAAGTGAAATAAGCCAGTCAGAGAAAGAGAAACTCCATGTGACTTCACTTGTATGTGGAATCTAATGAACAAACTGAACTAACAAGCAAAATAGAGACATACTCTTATAGAAGGAGAACAGATGACAGCTAAGGTGGGGGCAGGTTCAGGGGTGGAGGGATTGAGCAAAAAAGAAAAGAGGACTCATGTGCATGGACAGTAGTGTGCGGGGAAGGGGGTATAAGAGGACTAAATGGTAATGGGAAAAAAACTTTCAGAAACAACAAAGAAAAGAATTTCTAAAATCACTAAGAAGACTTCTTTTAGAATCAGTTTGTCTTAGGTTACATTGGTTTAAATGGTCCATTCTTGACTTTAGTGTAACAACATCAGTGACACTGACTGTCTAGTAAGTGATATGACTTTTTCTCGATCATAAAAATTTACTGCTATGAATGGTCCAATTTGACACTTTTTAAAGTGACATGAGATGGGTGATATGGAAACTCTATAAATAATTGAATAATTTTGCGAACTTGTAGGCATCTTCTCAGTTGAATTACCTTCAGAAGCAGGTACAATGGAAGGAACTCAGGACTGATATATTTTAATGAGGTCTGTCCGGAAAATGTCCAGCCATTGTTAATATAATGAGAACATTTTTTGTGGCATCAGTGTAACCTGCCAGCCAAGGAGAGTGGACTAGAATGTGCATGTGTGAACAATGACGACTCCATTGTACTAATCAGTGGGGGTGGTAGATGCTGTTCAGTGAGCATGTGTACTGTGTGGCTGTTGCATTTAAAATGACCGAGTGAGTAGAGCAACGAATCTGCATCACATTTTGCATGAAGCTTGAACATGCCTCCCTGGAATCTATTTGGATGATTAAGAGGCCGCAGTTATAGGTAACTGGTGATTGGCAGCTTCATCGTGACTATGTGCCCACTCATGCATCACATCTTGTGCAGTTTTTTGATGAAACATCAAATCACCCAGGTGACTCAGCCCCCCTACAGCCCAGATTTGGGGCCCTGTGATTTCTGGCTTTTCCCAAAACTAAAATCACCTTTGAGAGGGAAGAGATTTGAGACCATCAATGAGAATCAGGAAAATATGACAGGGCAGCTGATGGCGGCTGGGAGAACTGTGTGAGGTCCCAAGGTGCCTACTTTGAAGGGGGCTGAGGTGTGTCATTGTCCTATGTACAATGTTTCTTGTATCTGTATCTTCTTCAATAAATGTCTGTATTTTTCACTTTACATGGCTGGATACTTCCTGGACAGACCTTGTCTATGTATGTGTATATATGTATATGTATGTATGATCTGGATCTTGCCTGTGCACGTGGGATGTGTGTTTATGCATGTGTGTGCACATGCACATGTTAAAGAGATATGCCCAGATTTTATGTAATGACCTATAAAATTCCTTATAACTCTGGAGTTATCTAAAATACAATGTAAAAATGTGGAAAAATGATCATTGATCATACGTCAATTCTTGATCTTTTGGAAGTGTAAGGGTCTACATTTCATAACATCTTCAATTAAGAGCATTGCTCAATGTGGCATGCAAATATGCATACCTAGCATGGAAGATCATAATGTTGTGGAATACATACCTTGGTGCAGTATTTTCTATATTTTAAAAGCCATAGGCTTAATTTCTTGAGTGTCCTAAGTAGTCCATGAATAATAAATATGTGATATAGATTTTTATTTATCATATCTGACTTCATGTTTATGAAAACATAACTCCGTTTAGTTGGAGTTCTAGCTACAGGTCTTGGTTTACAAAATTCTGATTTCTATCATCTTGACTTCATTGATTTTGTGCACTTTGATCTTTATTTCGTGTTATACAAAAGTCAATATGTTGATCTACAAACACATCTGTTGCTTGGATAGTAGTTATTTTAGAATTGGCTCCCTTTCCAAGCACAGTCGTGATACAGAATTGTTACTGTGTGCTCCTGTTGGCCACTTCCCAGCCATCACCCTCATGAAAAATTCCAAGAGCTAGTGAAGGAGGCTCCCCTTGTTCTCATTTAACGTTAGAGTGTAGAGGGAAATTCTGTTTGTGGGAAATTGTTTGAAACTCACATGGTCTTTGTTTTATTTGTGTATCATTTTCAATTTCAGAGTGTCAGTATGAATTTTATACTGTAATTCGGAATTGCATGACTGCAGCCTATATGTCAAATAATGAATTATTTGAAATTCCTAATTAATGTAACATCGCTTTTAAGATAAAGTTTTTGTAACCTATTGAATTGGCTGTCTGTTATATATGTCAGCTTAAAACATTTTTCTTTTTTAGCGTAAAGATTGTATATCCATTTGTTGGTTTTATACTTAAGGCTGAGAGGTCAGCCCTAAGAAATATTAACAATAAAAAAATGTAAGAAAGAAAGAAAGAAAAAAAGAAAGAATCGAAAGTGTTGTAGTTAGTAAAAGAAGAAAGCTGCAGTGTTTAAATGAGGTCATTGAGTGGGAGGTGAAATATTGTAGAGACCCATTCCTTTATACCTGATGTAAAAAGAAATGACAGTGTAGGATCTGAATTGAACTGCAACCTGTATTTATATATTTTTGGATAGATTTAGAAAAAAGAAAGAAGATGGGCTTGGGTTAACATAAAAAATGTTCTAGTTATTTACTGCTGCAAGACATGGGATGTAGACTGTCACTTTTGCTGGAATCTATGGATCTTATGAGTCAGAAGGGAAACCCAGATTCGAGAGGAATGGAGGAATAGACTCCCAGCTCTCAGTGGAGGAATGATGTCATGAGAATGAGTAAGGAAACGCGGAAAATTAAAGTAAATACATAGAGGCAATATTTGACCATTTGATGAAGCTTAATGTGACACAGTGAGTGTGACTCTTTGTGTTTCAAGTTGATGAAACAGACAGACCAAAGTTACTCTGGGCAAACACTTCCTGTTTATAAGCAGGCATTTTATTAGAGAGAATTCTCTACTGGCATGACATTTACTTGTTACAATGTGAGGTTGAGGCCAAAATAATATGACTTTGAAGACTATTACTAAGTTATATAATTTTAAATGTTCCATAAGTTGCTGTGATGACTTTGTTCAGTTCTTTCATCACAAAGATAAGGATACTAAAACTTAGAGAAGTTAAATGGCTTTGCAAATGTCTTAATGTTGGTAGGTGGTGTAACACAGCCTGGACTCGAATCTAGGTCTATTAACTGCAAAGTTATTGCTCTTATTATTATTCCATACATTGACGCCCCTTTACAAATTCTTTTTTAATACAATTTTTATCGTACTTTTCCCCATTGCCCTTTAGTCCCCTGATACCCCCTCCCCCCAGCAATCACCACACTCTTTTCCATGTCCATGATGTGCTGTAAGTTATGGTCTGGCAGTCCAGGTAGAAGGACTGTCCTCACCAAATGGTGAGTTGGAGCTTATTTTATTACATTTCCAATGATGTTTGGGTCTCTAGAAAAGTGAAAATGTTTAGTCAGCCTGACAGGAGTATGACAGTAATTTATGTACATCGGGTGAGCTAGGGAGAATGTAATGTTAATGGGTCATGGAACTTAGAAATACAATTATTGCCTCACCCTATTAAAAAAAAGATGCAAAATTATAACTTGAAAATTAAGTACAGTGGGTCCTCAAGTAACGTTGTTTCGTTCAACATCGTGTCATTAGAACTTTGATGAGGTACCATAGGAACATAATTCTTGTTTATATCAATTACCCTATGGTAAGATTGGTTTTGTTAAATGTTGTTTCGCCGCAGTTCCAAGAACCTATCAATGATGATAAGTGAGGACTTACTGTACAAGGCTTTTAAAAGAGGCCTTTGTACTTTAAGTGTCCTCAAGCTCATGCCTCATCAGCCTCTGGTGGTGAATCAATTAGTTTAATTGAAATAATAGAGCTGTGATCGGACTTTTGGAAAAACATGTTGTCATTCCAGACAAAATTATTACTGAGTACAACTGAAGGATGATCGTTTTTCTGGACTTAAAGTGATACCATTTCAACATTTACAATTGGTTTCAAATGCACTCTTGCTTATATGTATGAACGTATGCAAGGAAATTCAGGTAATGCTCTCTGACTCTAAGAAATGTGATGCTACCTTGTATGGTGATTAGACAGCGTGACTCTACTTTTTTAAAACCTCCAATTACGTGTCCTGATTGGTGTGGTTCAGTTGATTGAGCATCATACTGCAGAGCCAAGAGTCTTCAGTTCGATTCCCGGTCAAGGCACATGTCTGGTTTGCAAGTTCTGTCTGGGTCGGGGCACGTTTGAGATGTAACCAACTGATGTTTCTCTCATGCATCGATGTTTTTTTTCCCCTCTTTCTCCCTCCCTTCCTCTATCTAAAAATAAGTCAAATAAAATCTTTAAAAATTTTTAAATTAAAATAATTAAAAATTAAAAAAACCTCCCACTACAAATAATGTATTTAGGTAGGAAGCAGAGGTATTTATGTATGAAGGCTAAAGACTTGTGAAGGATGCATTAAATTGATGTTAAAGCAATCCTGTGCATCTGCTTATTTTTGGAAGTCATGTAATTATAAATTACTTGATCTCAGTTTCCTCATTTACAGTATGATGATAAAGGAGGGTGCCATCTCATGTCTGTTAAAAACTGGATTGGTATGAGTGGGATCAATGGAAGTTTCAAAGAAATGATGCATATACAAAATAGTATTTTTTAGTCTCCAGTGTTACTACACCACACGTGGCGTGCACGATACACACAGAGGTAATAAGCGTAATATTTTACATTGCAGAGTGTTTAGAAATAGGCAAAGCTGTTATTATGATGCCTATTCTTGTAAAGAAAATCAATAGCAGGATATGAACTTATTTTCCCTGAAGTAACATAGCTGAGATCCAAGCCCAGGGTCAGGACACAAAGGGCAGCTGGCTCTTCATCATGCTGCTCTGCCCCTTCCTAGAGGCCAGCAGAAGTTTATACCGGCTCCACTGTCCTTCCCCACTTGGAAAAAAAAAAAACGGCATTCCCAAGGCTTTGTAATTTAGTGTTTTTTTTTGTTTTTTTGTTATGACATGCTTTTCTGTGAGTTACTTAATTAGAATCTGCAGCTTTTGGCAGGAAAATAGTCAACCCAGCATATTTCTAATAAGCCATGTCTTTAGGGGAGAAAGTCCAAGTGAGTAAATAGAAAAGAAGGAATGCATGATAGTAGCTGCTAGAATATATTAGTTGCAGACAAATTTCAGTGGGAGTGTCAGTCAGCATGAATTACATTTTTAAGTGAAGTGGCCTGAAAAACAAGAATGGGATGGAACGAAGCTCATACATCAGAGTACAGAAGATCTGGAATTCTCCCAAATGTGTCCTTTTTTTAATGAAGGAACTTTTAGGAGCAAGGGTGGGGCCAGTGTTGACAGAATAATCTTGGAAAAAGCCTTCTTACTAGGGCACCTTGTAACACTCCTGTTCAGACTTGCTGTTGGGAAAGGTTTTTCTGTTAGATAAGTAAGATTTTAAAAAACCATACCAATGGCTTTTTTTACTTGAAAAAAATGGCATTTTACTATGGCATTTTACTATGCGTACCATTTTCAAGTAATCAAATTAATGTAGGTCAATGGATAATACCATTGAGCATTTTAAAGGGTTGAATATTGCTTCTGAAACATAGTTTAGTTTTTAGAAAGAACTGTTACAGAAGATGAAAGGTAAATAGCAGGTGAAAAAGCTATGGTTTTAATGGCACTGACAACTGTGGATGAAGAGAGCTTTTCTACCCCTCTGGCTCGAAGCATTTCGTTATTGGTGGATGGAAAACAGAAGGATGGTGGAGGCCATTGAATCATGCCCTCAACAGGGAAGATGAGATTCTGCTATTTGGGATGATAATATCAGTGTGGTTTGTCATCATGTCACACCATATCACATTTTAGGTACATATTTTGTCGAGCAAATAGTGGATGACATGGTTCTCTGCATGATGTTGATGAGAAACTACTTTTTGATCTATTTTCCTTGAAGCCCATAGGTTTCTCAGAATTAGGTTTTCTGCTGGCATGATTGCAGTAATATCTACTGGAGTTTAAATTCATGCCTATTTTTCCAAGAACAAGTTGTAAATCCTGTCACATTGCAATGTCAAGCCCATAGCTTGCATTGAAGTTAACGTATACAGAATGGTAGACTAGCTTCCAGGGAGGCAGTATGAGAGTATTCAGACCCCATCATGCCTGAAAGCATTTTTTTCTTAAGTGTAAGCATTGGATATATTATCCAGGGAGTTAAAACACAAGCAGCTAAAGGGAACTGGATCTTTTCAATCTGTCAAATTATGTGTGTCTGCTTCTTAATCATTATCATGAAACTGCTCTATGGGACTGCTCGAACAAGGTAGCTTTCAATTAGCATGGCATTATATTGGCAGGTCTAAAGTATTAGGAAAAAACATCATTCTGGCATGGTCGTCATATACATCAACAGTTTATTGGTGCAGTTTCATGGTCTGACACTATTATAACCTGCTAAACTCTTCAAACCTTGTGTCTCTATTTTCCTGTTATATTCACTTCGAAACAACTACAAACTGAGTTAAATCCAACTATCCACCTGCTTTCTGCCTTCACCCAAGTTGCTGAGCATTGGTGAGGTAAATCACATTACCTTTCCGACTTCATCTTTATGATCACATAGCCGCTTTGGACATGTAACAGTGTTAAACGACCCTCATCCTTCTCTAGAACATTTACTGTGCCACACCCTGAGATACTGTTTTGTCCATTCTCCCCGTCTTTCAACTTCCTACTCTCTTTTCACATCTTTCACACTCAGCTGTGAAACACTCAGGTTACCTTTCCTCCTACTTGATTTCCTTTTATTAAGTGGTGCAGCGGGGAAGAACAAGTTCACATTTCCGTCACCAGACTACTCATCCCTCTGCTTAGTACCAGACAGATTTTATCTACTGTATCTAAAGCCAGCCCCAGAATTTGTGGTTTCAAATACTCTCCCAAAGACTGCTCCTTGAATTGTCAGCTCTCCTACATCACCAGTTTATCTCTCAATATAGGAATGTTCCCATGAGCCTACAAATACAGCTTCTATTCACACATGGTAAGGCAAACATTCCCTTGAGCTATATGGCTCTATTGGTTTCTCAGAAAAAGTCCTGGAAGAATTTTCAGTATTTAATATCTTTGCTCTCCGACCTTCCATTCTCTCCCTTAGCCAAAATTCAATGAGGTTTTCATTTCTCACAAAGTAGCTATGTTAAGGTTATAAATGAAAGTTATGTTACCAAATCTAATAGTCAATTTTCAGTTCTCATTTTACCTGACCCTTTGCATAATTTGACCCAGTTGGCCATAACTTTTATCACTAAATAGATTCTCTTGGTTTTCCTCTTACCTCTTGTATTTCTAGTTAACTCTGTTGATTTGCATTTTTCTATTTGGCCTCATTTAGTTGTAGTTCAAGGCCTCAATCATGAGCTCTCTTCTCTGTCTGCCTTTCATAAGGGGACTGCGCCTATTTATAAAATCTATATGTTAATGACTCTTAAATATGTCTGAAGCTCAGGTATCTCCCACATTCTTCCCATCTCTATTAGTTACATGTTGCTACGTAAAAAACTACTCAAAATTTAATGTCTTAAAATGAAGCATTGCCTCATGGTTTCTAGGGGTTAGGATTCTGAGCGTAGCTTAGCTGGGCCTTTGGGGTCATTGTCTGTCACAAGGCTGCCATGAAGGTGTCTGCTGAGGGGCAGCATGTGCTTCCAAGCTCACTCGATGATTGATGGCAGGATTCAGTTTCTCAAAAGAGGTTGGACCAAGTTTTTCTACAACTGGTGGCCAGACGCCACCCTCCATTTCTGGCCCTGTTGGCGTTTCCATCGGGCAGCTCGCATGGCAGGAGGCTTTATCACAGTAAGTAGTAAGAGAATGGCAGCAAATCCAAAATCGGTTTTTTGTCATTTAATCTCAGAAGTGACATCCCATCCCTTTTGCCTCATTAGCCAGTCACTAGGTCCATCGCACACTCGAAAGGAGGAGGTTACACAAAATCACGTATAACAAGGGGTAGGGGATACCACACTAACATACCAAGTGAACTGCCACATTTCATAGGCATCTCGAACTTAAAGTATCCCAAAAGGATAACATCCTCCTACGAACTTCTCAAACTTGCTATTCTCCCAGGCTTTGCTGTCTTAGATAATGGTGGCACCATACATCTCCATTCTCTGGGCAAACCTGAGCATGACCTTTGATTTCATGTTTACTTGCTACCTACACCCGATATACTACAAACTCCTGTTGCTCTTATCTCAAAATTGTAGAACAAATCTGATGATTTTCCATCATTACTTTTGTTAAAGCTGTAGTCTATGCCAGTATCAAATCTTGTCTGAAGTACTGCAGTAGCCACCAACCTAACGAGTATCTTTTTTTCTATATTTGTTCCATTATAATCCATTCTTAGCATAGTAGTCAAGGTGAACTTTTAAATAATGCATATTAGATTGTTAGAACCCGTATTAGTTTCCTAGGGATGAAGCAGCAGCAAATCCCCACAAGGTAGGTGGCTTAAAACAACAAATTTATTCTCTCACTGTTCTGGAGAATAGAAGCTCAAAATGAAGGTATTGGCAGAGCCACGCTGCCTCTGAAGTCTCTAGGGGATGATCACTTCTCGCGTCTTTCTAGCTTCTTCTGTTTATTGGCATTTTTTGGCCATTCTTCGCTTGTAGACACATCACTCCAATCTCTGCCTGTATGGTTACATGGCCTTCTTCCCTGTCAATGTGTCCCTTCTTAGAAGGATGCCAGTAATCAGATTTAGGGTCTATTTTAATTCAGTATGACCTCATCTTAACTTGGTAACATCTGCAAAGACCTTATTCCCAAATAAGACCACATGTATAGATACTTAGGGTCAGAAGTTCAGCGTATTTTTGGGGGTAACACAGTTCAATCCACAACGGTCCCTTTCTTTAAACTTTGAATGAATTTCCCTACAAATAAAATACAAGTCCCTGCTAAAACTGGCTCAGCCTGTTCTTTAGGCTTCTTTGGTTCCACCCTCGCTATTGTCCAGTCTGCTTCAACCACACTGACCTTTCTGTCATAGAACTAAGCTGAGTTCCTTCTGGTCTCATGGCTTTGCATGCTCTCCCTTTTCCTGGGATGTTCCCCTCTCCCCACCCATATCTACGTGTCACTGCCCCGTCTCATGTTTTAAGTCCCAAGTTAAAATAGGCAAGATCTTGGAGACATTAAAATAGTAACTTCTTTACCACGTAACTCTCTGTCCCGTAGTACTTTTTCATTTACCTCACAAAATTTATTATTAAACGAAATCCATTACTTACTTGTCCGCTTGTGTTTTGTCTGGCAAGAAGTAAGCTTGATGAAGGAAGGGTCCTGAAGTATCTTGTTTCCTGTCACGTCCCTAGTATCCAGGAGAGTGCATGGCATATGTTGGTGTGAAGGAATTTATATACCCAATGAAACCTCAGAGAAAAAGATGGCAATCAGGACTGCTAAATAGATAGCGGAAAGTGCTTGATACCAAATGCTGATTTATCTTTGATCTTCTGAACTTGTGGAGGTGGCAAGAATTTATGTATAGTGTTTCTAGATGTGGTAGGAAGAAAAACACTCAGTCTTAGAATTCAATTCTTAGAGGAACCTCAAGCAGGGAAAGCTGTGTGCTAAGTGCTGGGAAGTTAAAAAGTAAGCACATCAGACAAGCATAAAGCAATTTACATTCCCTTTGAGGACATAGTGCAGCACCTATGATACAGAAGCAGGAGCCTCAGAGAGGGAAAATCTTCGAGTTGAGTGATTGTAGCAAATACCTAGTTGAAAACCACATAAATATCACATAGGAAGAATTTCAGTTCATGCACAGACTCCCTAAGCACACACTGTCCAAAGAAGTAACAGCACTGTCTGGGGTATATCGTTGGGTATGGCTCACACATGTTTTTGTTCGATGCCACATTTGCATCGGAGTTCTCAGAGCTAACCCTGTTGTACTTACTATTGACTGTCTCAAATATTACCAATAGAAGACATGGAAACTAATTTTCTCACTGTGTGACCTTGAGACGGGAAACTGATGTAGAAAATAGTAGCATCTACCTGATTGAAGATTTATAAAGATTAACAAAATGGTTTATGTAAAGTACTTAGATACATGTGCTCAACAAAGGTTACTAGTTGTTCTTAATGAACATCGAGAACAGAATATGCTAAATCAAATACGAATATATAAGTAATTACCACAATTATCTACAAGTGTTAGTGATAAACTAGACTATTCCCTTTAAGTTTCTGGCTTTTGCATTATTGTAGCTTGCTATATCTGCTGTAACAACTTAACACGAACTCTGTAGTTTAAAACAATGCAAATTTGTTCTCTTTCTGTTGTGAAGGTCAGAAGTATGAAGTGAGTTTTAGGGGCCTATATTCAAGGTATCTGTAGGGCTGCTTTTTCTAGGGGCTTCAGGGGAAAATACATTGCTCTACCCTTCCAGTTGCTAGTGGATGCCAACATTCCCTGGCTCATGGCCGCAACACTCAAATCTCCGCTTCCCTTATCACGTGGCCCTCACCCTAAGTTTAATACTCTTGTCACCCTATTGTGAGGACCCTTGTGGTTCGATTGGACCCACACTGGAAGCCAGGATAACCTCCCCATGCCAGGATCCTTAAAAGGATCACATCTGCAAAGTCCCTTTTCCTCTGCAGTGTAACAGATTCAACGATCTTGCTGATTAGGTTATGGACCTTCTGTGGCCATTGTCGTGTCTCTCAGAAATACATTCACTGTCTTTTAATTTGAATAGTTATTGAATAACAAGTACAAGGCTTTACATTGCTTTTTGTTTCCTTATAAGAGAATTCTATTGACCTATTGACACATAGGACAGACAAATCCTTCTGTTTCTTTTTCTGGTAGCTTCGGTCATCATGTTCTCACTGAATACCCGGGGTGAGTACTAAGCACCTTTATAAAAGATAACCAGTTTGGCTGTGTTTCATGGTCTCAGAACCGATTTTTCTTTGTGATAGATCTAAGTATTCTAACTAGTGATTAAACTTATGATATGGAGCTACCAACCATGCCACGGATCACTTGGCAATGTCTTAGGGAAGGCTCTACTGACATCTAGTGAGTAGAGGTGCCATGGGTACCACTAACCATTCTACAATGCATAGGACAACTCTCTGCAATGAAAAAAAAATTTGGCCCAAAACAGTAATAGCACTGGGTTTAAGAAATTCTGTCATGGGGAACTTGAAAGGCTACTATTGTTTAGACCTTTGTTTTTCGAAGTGTGGTCCATGGATCAGTGGTTTTGGCATCACCTGGGTCACGAGTGTCTTTGAAGGCTCCCCAAGTCATCCTCAGGTGGGACTGAGGGTGAGCGCCCCTGCTACCTTAGCTTTTCTCTCACTCTCGCACCTTCCTCAGAAGTTGTGATGGCTGTGGGTGTATCGAGTTTAACTGGAAAAAGAAAACTTTTAAATACTTTTCGCCACTTGTAACACATATCAAATATTGGAATTCTAATGAACATAAAGCCACTTTTTCTTGAGAGTTGCAGTAAGTTTCGTTGACATGTTGAATTTTAAATATACAGAAATGTGAGAAGGGGCAGGTTTATGCAACTCCCTGTTAAATATATTGGCGGGAAGAACTCACAGAGGAGGACACATCCACTAAGCGAGGATCATGTTTGCAGCCCACAGGAGCAATGATGGGAATATATTTGCTTTTCTTCTCTGGCTTCGTCACTTGCCTCATCCAATGTGCTGACTTCGGAGCCCCCCACCCAGATATCTTTGGTATGAGCTTTTGCAGCCAAATTGCAGTGGAAAGCATGATGAATATGAAAAGCGTAAGAAAGGTGAATTAAGAAAGTGGCAGATGGAAACTCTAGTGTTTTTATTTATGCTCTCTATTCTGGTGCGCAGTGCACTTTCCATTTTAGCTAGTCAGGTTTATCCATTTACTGGATTTTCTCCTGTCACCATATAAGAATGAGTTATGTTGAGTTTTATAGAATTTTCTGGCAGCATATGGAATATTTCCATTTCCCCAATATTTCCCAGTAACTTAAGTGTGGAATTTTTACATATAGTTAATTCAGTTAAGGCTGTAGTTATCAACACAGCCATGGAAATATTCAGTGGCTTATAACAAATAAGGGTATTATGCACCCAACCAGGCACCAATATTTATTGCTAATCTTACATTATTATATTTGAATTTTACAGTAATCCTCTGAGGGGAAGACTGTTGCCCTGCCCACTGTACAGACAAGAGGATAGAGGTATTGAGGTATTAAATATTGTTACTTTTTCCAAGTTTGCTCAGCTGATGAGAAGTTGAGCTGGATTTTAGACACGGGTATTTTTCGTCCTGAGTGTACGCACTTAACCACCTTTATTGTCCACACCTGAAGGTCTGTCTTTGCAGACAAGTGTCACCTAGTGCCAGGGATTTTCTAAGCTATAGCTGGTTGCACAAAGCAAATCTGGACTTTGAAAGGGATGACTACATAAACTTCAAATGACGTGGATATTGACGACTTTTTCTAGGAAGCTGTTTCCTAGCTACCATTCCCCTCAGATGGGCAGTTAGTTCCAAGGCTGAGAGAAAAGCCTAGTGTCTCAAAATCTGTTTAGTTCTCGTTGATGATGATGTTATGGAAATAGGTTTTTTCTATGCATTCTTGCAATTCCACTGATCTCTTATTTAACTGCCTCAAAAGGGTGTTTTTATATTGTTGTTCATATGGTTTCTGATTAGAAGTGCATGACGCTAAGCATTCATGAGAATACAAAATCTAACCAAAGGTAGCTTATTGTAATTTCTTCTTGTTTAAAAAATATTTTATTTATTTATTTTTAGAGAGAGGGGAAGGGAGGAAGACAGAGAGGGAGAGAAACGTCAATGTGTGGTTGCCTCTTGCGCACCCCCTACTGGGGACCTGGCCTGCAACCCAGGCATGTGCCCCGACTGGGAATTGAACTGGGGACCCTTTGGTTCGCAGTCCGGCACTCAATCCACTGAGCCACACCAGCCAGGGCATGTAATTTCTTCTTTACATTGAAAAAAATATTTTTAAATCTCAGAACATTGATTGTTTAACTTTATTATCATCAATGAATGTAGTTATAAAAATCTGGTACCTTTACGTTCTCTTGCCTGTCAGGCTATATAGGAATGAATGATCTTCTGATTAGCATTTTGTTAAACAAGCAATGAAAAAACCGTAACTGTCTCTGGAAAAATTTGTAATAAATTACTCTAGTGACTTAAAATTATTAAACATATACCCCTCCCTACTGAATAGATTGTCGAGTATATAGTTTTATTTTCACTGGTTGTTTTTCAGATGCATCATGTACTCTTCTTGTTCTTCTCTACCTGTAGTCTGCTGCCAATCACTTTTCAACAAAGTCAGCCCAAATGTTACCCTGTGAAAATGTTTTCATGACTTCTCTCAGCAGCACTGAGCACTTACCATAGACTTGTGAATTCTCCTTTAATATCACCTATCCAATTGCTGTCATGGCTGATTTTCACATCTCTTTTCCATGTGACCCTTGGCCACTGTGACCATTTCCTAATAATTTTGGTATCCCCAGTACTTAGAACAGGATTCAAAACATAGTAGGTCCTTGAAAGTATTTTAAAACAAATGTATACATATCTTCACAAATTTATGAGATAGTTGTTGTCAGTTCATAAAGTCTCTGACCTTTGCTTTCGTACTTACGTTTGTCCCTAGATAACTGACTGTGTTACTGCCCTTTTGAAAGGAAGCTTGTGATTACATTGGGCTCATGCAAATCATAATCTCCCATCTCAAAATCCTTAACTTAAACCACATCTGCAAAGTCCCTTTGCCATGTAAGGTAGTATATTCACAGGATCCAGAAATTCAGACATGGGCATGTTTATAAGAAACAAGGTTCCCTGGGACTAACGTTAAATATGCTGCTTTTTTGGTAACTTTTATTGGTTGCAGAATCTGTAAGAGCTTGTGTTTATCCTTTCCCTAGGGAATCTATTCCACAACTGTAACAGGCATTGCTTTATGTAAATTGTGCACTTGGTAAAATACTTTGTTTCATGCACAAATGGATCCTTTAATTATTTTTTGATTAGAGTGAATAAAATGATTGGGATAATCTTGAGTTTACTAATGTAAAATCTCTCAGGATTAAATAAAATATAATGGATTAATCTTTGAGCCTAAATAATTGTTACATACCAGCCAAGAATGGGAAGAAAGGAGACACAGGAAGAGAGTTATCATTAAAAAGATGTCTGCAGTTAAATGCTGTCAAATAGTGTGTTAGATACCACCAACATAATTATTTTATTTAAAGGTTGTAAAACTTTGAAGTAGGTATTTACTGCATCCGAACGTGTGGAAAAAATAGGTCAGAAAAGAAATAAACTAAAATGAAATAAATATGGCACATAGTGACGTCCATGCTATATGGATGAGAGAACAGGGACTTACAGAGATGAAGTAGCTTTCTTAACATAAAAGAGTAAGACTCTGAATTCAGTTTATTCTCATTCTAAAGCCAATTCTCTGCTTTATGATGTAAATGGAATAAAATAAATGAGCCCAGATTCCCTACATTTCACTTCTAAATGTACTTACCATTCAGAAGCAAGCAAATGAAGCTCATTTTCCTCCTTAAATTTTCTGATTATGCCCCTGTTTGTCTAATTAAAAGACTGGTCAATATTACCAGCAGCATCTTAATTCTAAAGCAGTTGTCTTTTTAATCCTTACAATACATAAACTCTATTGATTGTGTCCTTAAAAACCTTGCTTCTTTCATTGACCCAACTCTTTCCTGATTCACGTTCCCTTTAATGCCTGCTTTTCTCACTTTTTTCCCTTTTGATTCCCTTTGCCTGTTTCGTAAATATTTGTGGGCTCCAGATTTGAAAGTGTAAGCCTTCTCCTCTTTGTTCTCTATACCCTCTTCCTTATTATTATCCTAATCTATGTCTTTAATTCCAGTTACAATTACAGTGTTGTTATCTTCCATGTCTGTGCTGAGCCCCTGGCTACTACAGCCAGTTAGCTACAATTCTAACAGATTCCACTGGCAATTTAAAATTTACATGCCCCAAATATAATTTCGTACATTTTTCCACCCTCATTGCCCAAAACGTCTTCTTTGTTTCTACATATTAGTGAATGGTATCATAGTAGAACTAGTTGCTCAAAGTATATGCCGCAGATCAACTTTTGAAGCTTCCTTGTAATGCCACTTGTAAAAATATCGGTAAGCTCTATTTATTCCCAATGTATTCTGTTCTCCCAGCATTCACCACTATTGCACTAAGACTGACCCGCTTTCTTATCGGCCTGTACCACTGGCTGCTAATTAGTTTTTTCCACCTTCAAACTTTCCTTTCTAAAACAGTTCATTTTATTGCATCCATTGGTGGTTGGTACTGCAGAGAATCTTAGGCGTGTGTGAAAGGGGGTGGATCAGAATCTCGGGTGAGTTATCAGGTATATTCTGAAGAAATGTATTGCTAATACATATTGTTTTTGTGATTAGAAAAAGGTAAAAAAAGTGAAGATGCATCAAATATTATTGGATGGTAGAGTTAGGATATGAGTGAAAAACATAGGGGAAAATCCCAACTTTCTACCTAGCATATCGTGCTGACTTGTTCAACTTCTGTCACCACAGACCCCAACCTGTGATCTATTTACACTCCATTTCTGAAATAGCCATTTCACTTTCACCTCCTCGCTGTAAAAGTTTCCTATTGCTGCTGCTAACAAATTACCACAAAGTCAGTGGCTTTAAACAACTCAAAATTTTATTCTGGTGGCCAGAGGTCCCCAAAGCATTGGATTCATTTAGCTAAAATCAGGGTGTTATCACGCGAGCGTTTCTTCTGGAGGATCTATGGGAGAGTCGGCTTCCTCGCGTTTCCAGATTATAGGGGCCACAAGCATTCCTTGGCACGTGTCCCATTTCTCTACATTCCAAGCACACTCTAGTCGCTGACCTTTGCTTTCATGCTTACATTCATCTGTCTGAATCTGACTCTGTTACTGCCCTTTTCACAGGATGTTTGTGATGACGTTGGGCTCATGCAAATCATCATCTCCCATCTCAAAATCCTTAACCACATCTGCGAAGCCCCTTTGCCATGTAAAAGAACATGCTCACAGGATCCAGAAATTCAGACATGGGCATGTTTTTGGGTGGACATTATCCCTGCTACCAGACTGACAATTTCACTCATCCTTTGTCCTAGACACAGAATTTTCTTTCCTTTAGAAAGCCTCTCCTTTATGACTTAGCTGAGATACTCCTTGTGAAGGCCTTTTCCTGTGGCTTCACCAGACCCAACCTGGAGCAGAATTAATGAGAGCTCCCCCCACTCCCGCAGCACATTACACTCACCGTATGGCAGTAGGGCCAGTCTAATTAAGTAGGTAAGCATTTGTCTCCTTTATCAGTCTGTGAGCCTTCTTTATTAGAGTGTATTACATTGTCTCTGTGTCCCCACTGCACCATAGCACAATATCTTGTAACTAGTATATGCTTAATAAGTGTTTATCAAATGATGAGTTCGAATGCCAAAATTCAACTGCATGTAATAGCAGCCCCAGTCTGTCTTCGATTCATTCATTTTTTTCAGCTAACATTTATTGAGCATTGAGTATAAAAAGATGAATAAAACACGTTTATGCTGGAGGGAATTCAAGTCTGGTAGAAAAGAAAGACATATAATGAAACAGGTAAGATAATAGCATGGGGTAGGATGTAAAGAAAGCTGGTATATGCACAAAGATTCACAGGTGAGAGGATGTGAATCGAGTCTATGATAGCGTAAATAATAATGATGATGATAATAACGACAATGACAACAATAGTCGCCTGTAATAAAAACGGTAACGGCAGCTTTCATTTATTTAGTTTGTTCTAGGTGCTGGTGCCCTTCTAGGCACTGTGCTATACTTATTTTGCAAATGAAGGAGCTAGTTATTTGCCCAAAGTCACACAGGTCACGGGTGGCAAGACTGGGTTAAGAATCCAGACAGACTAATTGCTTATAACCGCTGTGATATGCTGATTTTGCCTAAGATTGTAGTAGTGGTTTATGTGAAGCCACGCAGTATTCTTAAGAGAAAATAGGCAAGTCATTTTAGGTTCATTCACCTAACACTGATAGGTTTTTGAAATTAGGTCATTGATAGTATGAACTACTATGTGACAATGGGAAAACACATAGGAATCTCAGTGAGTGTTTATATATAGTTTGCATTGTGTTCTGGGTAAGAATTTTAATTATGCATCAAGTACAACAAAGCTTGGATGTCTATGACTAAACATACTTAATCTGTCTTTCAATATAAAATACAATAACTTACCTCAAAGAGGTTTGTAAAGATTATTGTAGGTTAACCAAGGCATTCAATCTGTGAAATTCTATGTAATTTTTTTTGTTTTCCCTTATACACCAAGTTTCATGAGATCCAATTAGGGATCTAGATGTTACCAAATTGATGCTTTCCAAACCAATTTTATTTTAAGAAATGGAATCACAAACTAGCTTGCATGCCTTATAGAAATGCAATGAGTAAGGAAATAGTGTTTCGTACAAGAGTATAGTTCAGCCGGAAGGTTTTGCAGTGTATCGTTGGCTCCTGGAGTTGCTTGGGCAGCGCTGGTTAAACACTTTCATTGCTAACCTGAAGGCTGAAGATACCAACTCAAAGATTTCCTGCCGCTCCAGTTAGTCCGGTGGCTGGGAAATGCGAGTCAGGCTTGCACCTGAACGTGCCACTTCGTCAGATGCTGCTGATGAGTCGGGTTTTCGGACTAGTTTTCATTTATACCTTTAGGTGAACTCAGGGCCTTTGGTTAGAAAACTGAAATGGGCTATCATTTACAGCAGCTGGAATTAAAATAGCTTATTCTCAATGCTTCTTTAAAAAAAATCGCTAACTTCCTTAGTAAAATGATGATGGTAACACTTGACTGCAAGTGAATGGATTTTGTTTTGTGAATTAAAATGTAGTTCAACAGACTTTTATTAATGTGAATGAATTAAGTATTTAAAAATATTCAGAAGTGTCTGAGGCTCTAGGAGGGCAAAAAAAAACAGTGACTTTCAAATCAGCATGCCAGCTTCCTCATCTTTAACAAAACCACAGTGATGGAAAGATGGGTATGGTCAGTCCTCGCTTGTCTTGCAAAGAAACTTGTACTGTCATGGACTGACAATATGTCTGAACTGTGTTCCGATTTGCTACTTTCTGAAATTTGGTCTTTCAGCTCCACTGTCTCAGTCTTATAACAAATAAAGAGGGATGAGTTTTCTGAAGAAGACAATACAATACTCATTTCAGTGAATTTCAAATGAATTTTTCCCCCTTTTGAAATCCAAACACTAGGCTAGTGTCCCTTCTGGTATCTTTCTGAGAGCGTTGTAATGGGAAGAAATGATGTATCTTCCTGTAGCTTTTATAGACAGTGGACTTTCTTTCAATAGAGCCACAGTCTCACATTTGTTTGAAGTGTCTTTTAGAGTTGTTTTGGAAAGAAAATTGTAAAATTATAATTAAATCTTTAGAGACAGAGAATTTATGATTTCTTCTGAATTGGAAAGAGTGACACCAAAACCGTATTCCATTGCAGCATGGAACATTAAAATGTCAATGTCTGGCAATTGATATTAAAAATAAGTTGTTAGTGAAGTAGTATTTTTGAAGGGATCGTTTCCACTTATTAATACAATTAGACTTTATTTATTTATTTTTAGAGAGAGGGAAAGGGAAGGAGAGAGGGAGAGAAACAGGAAATGTGTGGTTGCCTCTCGAGCGCCCCCTATCCGGGGCCTGGCCCGCAACTCAGGCAGGTGCCCTGACTGGAAACCCTTTGGTTCACAGGCTGGCACTCAATCCACTGAGCCACACCAGCCAGGGCCTCCACTTATTAATACAATTAGATGCTGTAAATAGAAATTTTAAACCTTTAGTGACTATAAGATTTAAAAACATTTTGAGGGCTCGTAGAGACATAAATTTGTCATTACTGGTTTTGATTTAACTTAGGGACCACAGCCAATGGGAAAATAAAACAGAAATCCCGTTCGTGTTCTTCCGTTTTGTGGAATTCTTTGCCCGAGTTGTTCATGATCAGAAGTCTAACAAAATCTTATAATATTGATATGTATTTTTAAAAATGTATATTTTTCTTTTTTATCTTTACTTCAGGGAACAGCCTTTAAGAGCTGAAAGATGAAAGCTCCGATTCCGCACTTGATTCTCTTATATGCTACTTTTACTCAGAGTTTGAAGGTTGTGACCAAAAGAGGCTCTGGTAAGCAGTGTTCTTTCGTTTGTTCTCATTTTCATGGCTTGAAGTGATGGCGTTATATTTGCACATGTGCCATTTATGGAGCGATTGAGAATTAATGGGAATCTATATTGTGGAAATCTTGTGCATATCTCTTCAAATGAATAGAGCATACTCATAGGGAATTAGAAAGGTGGAAATAGGTTGTAAAAATGGAGGCTTATTTCATTAATTACTATGAGTTGGAATTGATTCAATACCAAATGCTTGCAGTTAGATTTCATTTAATTTCATGGTTTTCAACATTTTAAAAAATGTGCCATTTTAATTTTTGCGTGGTAATATCATTAATTTTTTTCATGTTAATTTTTACCGTTACTGTTTCAGTGTTATCTGTGCTTATCAGACTCTTCTTAGGGTTGTACTTGAGTTGATGAATTATTTTACAAGTAATTAAAGACAGCAGTAGAGGTATTAAAGAAAATGTCATGGGGAAACATCCTAATATGTTACTAGGAAATGCAGAGGTGAAGTAGAATGGTAATATGAAAGGAGCTGCTAAATGGAATAATGTTGAAAGTTATAGAAAACTTTGCGTGTTATCAGACATCTTGGGTTTTAGTTGGCTGTTGATACTTGCAGTTAGCGAAATGTAAAAGGCAACTGAATAAATACTGTTATCATTGCGAAGTTGCATTGTGTCTAATAAGTTACTGATAATAGAAAGGATTGCTATAGTCACATTTTATGTGGGGCTGTAGAGTTTTTGAAGGTATAGCTTTTGGATATAGTGGAAGAAGAAATGTATTGTGTTTAGTTGCTCAACTCAGGACACATTATTTATGAGTTTTAGAGAGAGTGGGGAAAAAGAGGAGGTAATATGCAACAAAGCGACTGCAGAGTGTTGAGATATCAAGAATTACATGAACAAAAGTATGTGGAATTCAGAAAGCCGGGGGAATGAACGGACCAAGATGGTGCGGTAGGGACCATGCTCAGCCCTTTAGGTTAAGAGGCTTTGAACTCACACTGATGATATAATGAAAAAGGCCTCATGCAAGGGAGTTAGAGAGCAAGGCTGCTCTCCTGAGGAAGTCTGAGGAGGGACTTAGCAGCGCTTTGTGCCACGCATACTGAGATGGTGCAGGGTTGAGAGCCAAGGGAATTTTACTGAGGCTCTTGGCTCTAGAACTTTCTGGTCGTTGTAGAGCTGTTGTATCTGCCACTGATATGATGGTAGGCAATGTGGGAAAAAAATAGTGTTTCTGTGTTTACACATTATTTTATCTGTTCCTCTTGGATATTTTTGAATGAGACGAAACCTTAGGGCAGGATTATGATACAGTGTTCTGTGTTTGTTTGTTTGTTTTTGGTAATTTGAATGGATTACTGGCAAATAGCAGATATCTTAATTCCTTTGTCTGATACTTGCAAGGAAAGTTGAGCATATTCATGGAAGTGTAAAAAGGGAAGTAAATGAATTGTGATGAAAGCCGATAATTTCTACAACGGTGATATTTTCTAGACTAGTAATTTACATTAAATGTACTTAACATGGATTTTTGAGATACTGTCAACATAGAAGAGGAGAAGCACTCATCTGAATAAATGTTATAACACAAACTATCCAAAATAGAAATATTGATTATATATTAAAATTTTTATTTTTCTGGTTATTATATTTGATTACATAAAATTGTTTTTTTCCATTCTTTTTGTGTATGTCAGATCTATGATTTATTTATCAGAATGCAAATGTGACCTTTTCCATCATCAAATAGTGGTTGGTGACGGGTCTATTTTATAAGAACTCTAATTTGGGGGAAAATCTTTTAGGTTAGAGCTTACTTTGTATGTTTGAGAAGCATGGGAGCACAGCTAGAAATGTGGGGCAGTTGAAAAATTCCCATCTTCTTTGGCTCCCAAGGCCTGAAAAAGCTCAGTGACCTGTCCCAAATCTGATTTTTTATTTTAATGATATAATTATCTTAGGAGGGTGGTAATAAAATGCTGCCCTGAGTTTGACAAGTTCTGAGACCTTGTTCTCTTCCATTTACAAACATGATTGTCATATAGTTAATTGATACCTCCCAAACCTTATATGTTTTCTATATCAAAATGTAAACATGACAAGGTAGGTAGTGGTATTTAGTGATATGTTTGGTTTGTTTACTTTTCTGTAAAAGAAAAGTAGCTTCCCCTACTTACTATGTTAAGACTAGCTAGGTGGAAGTTTGTTTGATTTTTGAGTATTAAGTATTCGAAATTGGGAATAAATGCTATTACTTATTCATATACTTTCATAGCTTGCACTCATTTTAGCTGATGCCTGTCACCATGGCACCTTTGTTTAGAGAAGCAGACATGTAACTTACTGCAGAGCGTCATTACTGATCTCCATAGATCAAGTAGAAGAGGAGTGCACTTGGCATCTTCTCCTGAAGAGATTAATGGTTCAATCTTGATGCCCAGCCCAACATATAAAACCAGAGGCAACAAGGCTGGGGAATGAAAATCAATTTTTGATACTCAATCTCATGTATTAACCAAGAGGACTACTTATCCTTGTTCTTCTTATCATTTAATTCTCTTTTTATTTTCAATTTAATAAATCATTTAGAATTGCACTAAACCTGATTCTGAACCCAATGTTTTTCATATGTTTTTACTAGAATATTATTTTTAATTCATTGTGACCACTGGAAAACCCGAAGTAGACATTTTAATAACCAAGGACACATTAAATATAACTATAATGCACACAGTCATGTTAAATTTTTATGGCATGTTAATAGTGTATAATGTTTGCTTCTGATAAACACATATGGTCATTTCATTAAAATTTAGAAGTAGGTATTTGTTTTTCATTAACAGAACTAATTTGAAAGCAATAGGAGCTCTTCGTACACAAGCTGGAAATGCATTATTTTTATCACACTGATTTATAACCCCATTGCTATTAATTTAAGAAACAAATTAAATATAATAAGGCAGTTAAATCATCATAACATCTTTGATTTAAATGTTAGAAATTAAACTTTATAATGTTTTGTTTTAAATATTGCTTCAGGTACGTATAGATTATTATAACAGTTAAGGATTGAATCTGTGACTCTTGCCCCTCAGGTAATGTTCTAAAACTTTGCGTACATCTAGAATCAAGGCCTTTATGGAAGCAGATATTAAGTCTGTTACAAAATAGATTTTCTGTTGGAACAATTTTATACTTCATTCTTAGTTTTTATAAGCAGTGGTTGAAGAAAAAGACAAAGAATATCAATATTACCTATTTTCAACTGTATGAAGTGTTGTAGCAATTCAGTAAGCAAACATTTGAGTTCCTGTCATTTGCAGAATTTTGTACAAAAAAACACATATGTAAAGCAAATGCTTGCTTGGAGAGTCTTTGTATCTTAACCAGTTTAGAAATGTTAGCTTAATGTTCTTTTTGGTTTGTGTCTGCCTGACT